>VWZN01000916.1:766476-789203 GCA_013396955.1 Regulus satrapa
ACCGGTCACCGGTCACCGCACAGCTCCGGTGAGCACACAGCACCGGTCACCGGTCACCGCACAGCTCCGGTGAGCGCGAGGGACCGGTCACCGGTCACCGCACAGCTCCGGTGAGCGCACAGCACCGGTCACCGGTCACCGCACAGCTCCGGTAACCACATAGCACCGGTCACCGGTCACCGCACAGCTCCGGTGAGCACACAGCTCCGGTCACCGCACAGCACAGCCCCGGTGACGGCACAGCACCGGTGAGCGCACCGGTGAGCGAACCGCACCGGTGAGCGCACGGCGGGCAGCGGGACCCCGCCGCCGCTCCGGCAGCTGATGAGCGCTCAGCCAGCCTCGGAAGGGAGGAAAAGCCCGCAATCAGGCTCCGTGGTGAGCAAGCAGGCTTTGCTTTCAAGTGATTTGGCCAACAAGAAACACAAACACCGTGGCAAAGCACGGAACAAATTTCTCATGCTCAACCTCCCACGCTTTGTGTTTCTGGACCGAGTTTATCATTAATAGTACAGCTTCCAGTATTGCTATGAGTGAGTAACGTGTGCGTGCACACACACACACACACACACACACACACTTACTACCGTACTCAGCCTGCTGTTATTCCTGCATGAGCTCTGTCGGCTACTTAATGAAAATGAATATATAACGTCAGACTACATCCCCAGCATTGGAGGGGATTCATCTACCCAGATAGCCCAAATTGTGGCAGGATTTAGACTCTGAATTTAAGTTGCATGTGCAGATATAGATATATGCACTTTTTAAGAGTTAAGATGTCATTTCAATTTAAATGACATTTAAATTTAGAAATCCAGTATTATAAGTAAGTGTTATAAATTCTTCAAGTCTTCTAATCATGGGGGGGGAAGGGGGGGGGGGAGAAGGGAAAAAGAATACTCTAGCCTTCAAAAGGATTTTGAACATTCGGGTAATCAATACTGCAAGTATCCAAATCAGGCCGGAGTAAACAATTGTAAACTCATTTACTGTGAAAGCAAGGAAGTATGGTAGGGAATGTAGGTTAAATAGTACAACCAACAATCACATCAACAGAAAAATAAAGGTTTATTATGGGGAAAAGTCATTGAAACCATTAGATAAGTGTTCAGTAGCAATAAAAAAGATAAACAAGAAATTCCACCTATACTTATCAATGGATAGAATACAAAGCAATGGGTAGTATTTGGTGAGGCAAACCTCTGTTCAAAAGAAATGCCTACAGCTACAGCAGAGTCTCTCTTCCTTACAGACACTCTTCTTGAAAGTAGAAGTGACTTTATCTTGCCATAACGACACCATTCCCAGGCACATTTCAGAAAATGCTAAGAGATATAAACTCAGCCTTTCCAATTATATATACCCTACTGTATATACCTGTGTATACTGTATATACCTTTTATACATATATACCCTACTATGCTCCAACCCCTCTGTAGTCTTGCCTCTCTCATGTCAGCTCCCACATAATCTAACCTGGGTCCGTACTAGAGTTCAGCAAATTTATTGGTGAATTGTTTATTTGGAAAAAAAAACCAAACAAACAAAAAAACAAAACAGTTCTAAAGATTAAATTGAAAGTGACAAAGAAATTGAAATACTAGGATGACATGTTTTTATGCTTTTGAAATACTTTTTTCAGTTACTTTTGATTTAAAACATTAAAGTATTCTACATTGTGGGAGGCCTAGCTTCAAACATCTTTTCAAAAAAGGATTTGAGCCCACATGCTGCATTATGGAAATGCTAAGTGAAGTTTTGGGTTTTCCTCAAAGTAAAACATCAAACAATTGTCCTGTTGCATTTTCATTGTTCAGAGCTTTATTTCCTCCTCATTTTCAGTTTGGCTGCCAGATTGAATACAGATCATCTGCATGCCCCCTGAATCAGATCTAGCACAAAACAGCTGCAACCATCTCTCAGACCGTACACTCAGTGTTGATAACCTCCAAAACTGCCTTGGAAAATATTACATGAAAGAGAAATGGAAATCATAGATCTGCCTTGAAGAAAATATGTCTTGCATTAAAGGCCAGCTGTACACTGGAGCTTGCAACTTTTGCTGCAGCAGTTCAACAGGAAAGAAGATTAAGGGTCTGACAACCGCTGTATGTTGGTCACCTTTTACTAATCCACAGGGCAAATGCACCTCTTCAGCCAAGGTACAGTCTACAGCATCACTAATGCAGGCTTCAGGGCAGTAACAGAAATTGAGCTGGTGAAAGGCTGCTTGACTTTTTCTTTTATTTTTTTCCTGTGCTTTATCCAACTATCATAGTTTACTAGGAACTATTAGGCAAGTTATTAGACTGGGGCAATAAGAGACCAGTGTCTCAACAATGGAGTCCCCAAGAAGAGACATGAAAATTAAATGTGTTTTCATTAAAAATGCTAAATTTTCATGAGAGCAGCCACTGAAATGGCCAGCTCTGTAAGAGCTACTTCTATGATTCTTTTAATATTTTTTTTTCTCTGATAGAGCATGTGCACAGTGAAATAAAAGCTATAGCATGTCTCTGTTACAATTTAAAAAGACAAACCAACTAAACCCCCAAACTCCAAGTCCCTGTTTCTTCCTTCTTACTTAACTCACACAAAAGTCTCTTTGCAATCCAAAGAAATACCTGCCTGATGAAAGCTGCTCTACATTGCTGCCTCCAATCACTGTTTAGAAAAGAAACATTTCTACATAGCAGCATTAATGTAAATAGAATTGGGAAAGTAACTTCTGTTAAGAAATCAGTTTCAAAATACTGTCTCTATTCTATCCATGTGCAAAAGTGCCAGATATTCTCAACTAGTTGGAAGACACAAATTACGAGCAGATAGCTTACTGCAAGCAATAAGCATTCAGTACAGAGCTGGATAGAAGCTACTATTGTTACTTGCCACATCTGCAAGGGAAGCAACAGCAAGAAACCCAACTCTGGCCCCATGCTGAGCATCACTTTAAATAATTTTAAACTAATTATTTAGAGAGGTAACTCGGTAGAAGTCTCTACCTTCTACTTGCATTCCAACAAGGAGAATTCTGCTCTTAAGAAGTATTTCCATAACCCATTTATTTTTAGAATTTATATACAGGCTCCTGCAAAAGGCCAACATAATCTGTATATCAGAAAACCATTCAAGACTCAGCTTCTGCTTAAGGAAATAATGTGACATTTTTAGTAAAATAAAATCTTCCCACTGCTATATTTTAAGTAAACTGTTATTGAAGAACAGGTAGAACTCAAACCTGAAACTTATGTGTTCAAGGTCTTAGAAAACTCGGAAAATTGTTACCCCAGCCCTATTATATCTACTGATGGTTTATAAAATAATTTATTCTTTCTCACAAGGTCTTTTTGGTTGCAGTAAATACCACCCACCTACCTGAGAACCCATGAAGATAAAAGATTCATGCACACTTCCTAGAACACCCTAATTTCAGTCAGTGCAGCAGATGCCCCTAGGGGAGTTATGTGGGTGAAACTCCAGCAGCCACGATGGACTGGTATGAACCTGCAGAGCCAACTGATAGAGAACAGGAGCACCCCATCTCCTGCAGACGTGCTGCTCACACAGGGAACAGCCATCTCTGCCTTCTCAGTGCTAGTCTTCAGGGCAGACCACAAAGATGGGCAAGGGAAATTAAATCCATAGCTTTAGCGTGGATTAAATAATATTTTTTTTATTTAATAATTGCTCATTGTAGTTTACCCCCAAAACAATCCCTCAGTTCTTTTTATTGTGATGAGCAAGGTCTCTTTCTATGGGAGATACTCACTTATTCACCTCTCCCCTTGCTAATAGCCATTTCTCCTCTATTTCACAATGATTATCTAGTTTTTCTCTCAGATGATCTAGCTGGTTTTTAGCTTAATGCAGAGCAGTTATTACCAGACCTGATGCCCCAAACTTTTGAATTTTTCTTTTCAGTTATATCAACTGACCTAATTTAAAACTTGGTCTTTCCCTGGTCTTCCCTCTTTTACATGGCATTTTGCCCTGCTCAGGATGAGCTACGTAACATCCTAAACTGTTCCTCAAAAATTATGCAAAGCCGGAAGCACAATGAGAGAAATGCAACTGGACACATAACAACTCCATGTGCTAATCCTACATGGAAAAGGATTGCCACTGGCATATATGGCACCCCATTTCCAAATATTTAACAAGCAGTTTCTTAAGAAACTTCCACCTTAACTAGCAATTGCCAAGGAGAACAGTGGGTGGTGAGGAATGAAAGGAAAGACTGCACGAAGGGAACAACTTCCAGAAGGTTCACAGCTTGCCAAACACACTATTAACCAACAGTAATTACGGCACAGCGACCTGCTGCTGTGGGAGCCAGGAGGCCTGGAGCTACCACCCCGGCTCAGTTAGCCCCACCTGCCCTACCGGTACCAGCAGGATTTAGGGCAGAGAAAGCCCAACAATTAAGGGTTAGCAGAGAAACAGCCTGTTTCTACAGGGAGCAGGAGGTTTGGCTGGGAACTCCTTGCAGGTGGTTGCCAAAGGCTGTCAGCCGGGCGGCTCTTGGTCTGATGTGCTCTGGGCAGCAGGGCTGCAGCTGCCAGCCAGGAGAGGTGGCAAGCAAAGCTCTGGGCGCTGGCTTTGCCTTGCAGGAGAAGGGGCTTGTCATGCAGCTTCTGTTGGCTTAGTGATTTGAATTCAGGGTTGGAAGTCGATTGTAGGATACACAGACGGGGCTGCCCAGTTTTTGGAAGCACTCAGGACAATGGGTCTGCAGGGTGCTGAAGGGACTCCTGCTGCTGCTGGCTTTCTGTCTCCCTGCTCTGGAGCACACAAAGTGCTTCTGCAAGTGTTGGCTATTGCTGCTCTCAGCCTCAAAGCAGAAATTCATTTGTGTGTTCTTGACAGTATTTAGTACATAAAGAATTTGATAAATAAGGTTTAAAAAAAGAAAAAAAAAAGGTATGGCTAGAAACCTTTGCTTCCCCCAAATTTGATTAATTATTAACACAACAGTAACTCAATTCAAATGCAGTAAATAAACCCCTTAATCCTCAGTAGTTTCAGAACTATTTTTAACATACATTCTGTTTTCCCTCTAACAATAGTTCTCTGCCAGGGGGAACAGTGTATTTCAGGTTGGGAGAGCACGTAAGGTCCTCAAGTAGCAATTAAAGGCACTACATGTGATTAAGTAGTTTCTACTTCCAGATCTGTGTTTTTGCCTCTTCCTTCCTTCTCCCGCCTCTGATGCTGTGTCATGATTGTTTAAATACAGCCCGGACAAAATGATCTAGGTTAAAAGAACCCCTATGGTTAAAGGTCTTGCAGTTCACTCAGATCATTTTGCCAAGAGAGTGAGTACAGCCTGCCTCGAAGGTGGCAAACCCAAGTGTACTAGTTTACGCTGGGGTAGGGAGCTGCAACCTCACAACCTGCTTCAGGGGAAGCTAGAATGGTTTTTCTCATTGTAGCTCAGGGTTTTCTGTGCTAGTCTTACAGACTCTGTTTGGCTCCCATATGCAGTTTTGTTGCCAAAGATCATATTTGTATGTTGGAACCTAGACAAATAAAAGAGAGATTCAGCTAAAGATCAGCAATGCGGATACCTTGGCTGTTATGCAGTTTGTTCAGGAAGAAACTGTTTCAGATTCAGTTTTCATGACAACATATATGTTTGAGATACAATGATGCATGTTTGCTGTGAACAAGTGAACACTGTTTAATGACTGTAGTTAAAGCATAAAACTGACCAATATTGGCTGGTGAGGACAACTGAGCTAATCATGGTGAAATTGAACTGTTGTGCCTGTGTGTTTTTACAAGTTTAGCTGAACTGCAGCTAGAGCAGAGTGCTTGGATACGGTGAGGGAAAGGTGATGAACTGCATTCTCCTGTGCATTACTAATGGGCACTATTTGGTACTTCAGGACTAAAAAGGACCGGGAAATAAAGGTTATTCTCATCACCATAGAGCAAGATTTACTTTACTAAAGCTCATAATGAAGCTCTATGCTAAAGTAGAGCTATGCGATTACTCTTCTTTCTAACTACAAAAGCAGCATCTGACCATAATATTAGCAAGGCTAGGAAAACATAATCCAGCTATAATGGCTGGATCTCAAGCTTTACTGAATTTCCTATGCTGGTCACATTACCTGACAAAGTATTTTTTTGTACAAGGGACTCATTCAGTAGTTTTCATCCTGGACTTTGTAACCTGAATATCTCGGTCAAGTTCTTTCTAACATCTCCTTACCAAATTAAGTTTTACAGTCTGCTTTGTGATACAGTAGTTTTAATCACCTGTGTTAAGGGAGGTCTTTAAAATGACATTACACTTTATTGAACACCGGTGTGTGCATAGATGCTAGAGGGTATAATATTGTTCAATGAAGTTGCTAAAGTGATTATTATGTGTTCATAGGTTTTGAAAGTACAGTGCTATTGCCAGTGTCTTCTGTGTCAGTGAATACAGATCAGCTTCCTGTGGCAATACTGTCATGAGAATTTGTGGCATGTCTCCAGACTAGCATCAGGAGAGGGCTCTACCCCTAGTCCTGCATAACAATTTGCTTAATTTGTGGGTGGTATTTCTCAGCTACAAAAATCTGGTCACCTCAGCCAATGACAATTACGAATGCTTCTTCATCATGAATATGAGTATCAGACAGAGCTTCTGGGAGAAGACTTTCTACTCTAATTGACCTTTTCCACCCATCAGTATTTCCTTTCTTCCAAAATATTGGCTTTTCATTCAAGTGATGTAATTACAAACAGAGGAAAGAAACATCTGCCATGCAGTTGTGAGACTTGTCCATGTGAACAGATCTTGTATAAATAAATAGAAATATAGAAAAGACATAGGCATGGGCCCTTTAAAGACAAGGTACTAAGTGCCTCTGACATATCTCAGATTTTGCTGGTCCCTGAACAAAAGCTTCAGTAAAAATAGTGAACTCTGTGCAGTTTCTGATGGAATTGAAGATGCCTGGTCCCAGGGGACAATTCCTAAGTGTCTCAGCCTTGGTGCAGCACCTGAATTCCTGAAGGAGATTTCCTACTGACCTTAACTGCTCTTTGCCCAGGGCACAGGTTGTTCAGCTGTCCTATAATGAGGCTCCTAAATCTTCCTGTTCACAATACAGGGAGTGTAGGTGCCTAATGCAGAATTACCTGTGGGCCATGGGCTGAGACACTGAGCACTGTAGTTCATCAGTCTCTCACTGGACTTGTCCCAGAAATTCCTAACCCAACACCAACAGTGGTCTGTCTGTTTTGTTTTGTTTTGNAAATAACACTGTATCTAAAAGAGCAGCATATTTTTTGAAATATGATGCAAATCACAGAAGATTAAAGTAATAGGATGATCTATTCTGTCCTCTTGCCTAGCTAAAGTAGTGCAATGTGATATATATAGCCTATACTTACAGATATAGGCTAACAAAATGTAAAAAGATCTTTTACTTTTGATTATATATGTGGCATAAAAATACAGAATACAATTCACTGCACTGAAAATCACAGTATTTTAACATTATATACTGAGAAAAGCCATAAATAGCTCACATTTACTGATAGCTATTCAAGAGGATTTTATTTTTAGCTAATATTATTTACAAATCTATAGCTTTAATGAGAAATCCACTATATATAACAAGAAAACTGCTGTATCAAATACAAATAAATAACCCTACTTGTTTGTGTCCAAGTTATGACCAGTTCATTGTCATGTTAGCAGCATGGTACCGTGTTTGATAAGAGCAAGAATGATAGGTAGCTGATAGGTTTGCAAATCTAAGGAACAGAAAGGCTGCTGACCCTGCCTGAGCTGTAGCAGAATGCACTCTGACTGGAGACCCTCCTCAGCTTTCTCCTGAATAAATNTCTGTCTGTTTTGTTTTGTTTTGTTTCCTGTTTTTGCTTTAAATAATAATGATGAATCTGATTAGCTGCATGACAGCAGATGTTAGGGCAATATAATATTTGAATAACAGATGTGAGAACAGACCCTGGACTTGTTTTATACAACGTATTATTCAATATTATTTAACGTTTTCTTGTGCAATGGAAGCCATGCTTTCTGCTCTTTCAGAAACTCTCTACTGAATAGCATGTACAAAATCAGGACCATTATTATATATANGAAATATGATGCAAATCACAGAAGATTAAAGTAATAGGATGATCTATTCTGTCCTCTTGCCTAGCTAAAGTAGTGCAATGTGATATATATAGCCTATACTTACAGATATAGGCTAACAAAATGTAAAAAGATCTTTTACTTTTGATTATATATGTGGCATAAAAATACAGAATACAATTCACTGCACTGAAAATCACAGTATTTTAACATTATATACTGAGAAAAGCCATAAATAGCTCACATTTACTGATAGCTATTCAAGAGGATTTTTTTTTTAGCTAATATTATTTACAAATCTATAGCTTTAATGAGAAATCCACTATATATAACAAGAAAACTGCTGTATCAAATACAAATAAATAACCCTACTTGTTTGTGTCCAAGTTATGACCAGTTCATTGTCATGTTAGCAGCATGGTACCGTGTTTGATAAGAGCAAGAATGATAGGTAGCTGATAGGTTTGCAAATCTAAGGAACAGAAAGGCTGCTGACCCTGCCTGAGCTGTGGCAGAATGCACTCTGACTGGAGACCCTCCTCAGCTTTCTCCTGAATAAATTGTCTTGGTAGGAACACGTGGGGATGCTCTGTGAGGCATTCACAAAATGGGGTCCCACTTAAATGGGTTGTCTCTGGGAGAAGACAGCCTTGTGTCAGGGCAGGATGACTGCAGATGAGTCCTTTTGCTTTGGCAGACACTGCCGACAGCTGCTCTTGGAAGAGCAGTCCCAGCAGGTAAAAGCCTACAGAGATGAAAATTCCATTCTTCTAGAACCTGGGGACTTTACCAAAGGCAGGCCACAGACCTGGACTGGTTTCTTCCTTGTCACCCTGACCCTGTTCTGTGGAGCAGCTGGGGAGACAATCCTCTTCAGACAGAGAGCCTCCAGTACCAAATGCAGCCATGAAGCAGTGTATAATCAACAAAGCCACGCTGGCAATCTTCTTTAGCGTAGGAATGTGACTCCAGTCTTGCTGGAGCATTTGCCATCTAATTTCAGTAACTTCTCCCAACCAATAGAAAAATCCCCGAGACAGGCTTGGCTGCCAAACATTACAGGCTTTGAAGTCTGATGGCAGGTAAAAGCTGTATGTCAGTGACCTACTAAAACATCAAAAGGAATGTCAGAGAATGGTCTTGCAGGGCTCAAGCTGGAAAGCTAAAAGAAAATCCTCAGAGATAATATTAAGGACTTCAAAGGTAGGAGATATGCAGAAGTTCAACAAGACTGGTCGAAATCAGATAAAGAAATAAAAATTTTCTCTGATGAGTAGAAGTTGGAAAGGAAATAAAAGGAAATATGTACTGCTTTTTATGGTCACGTGGTACATGTACTGTACAAGAAACAGCTATCTTGTCTTCAAAGTGTATGTATCGCTATGCTCAGATATAAACACACAGTTAATGCCTAAAAAGGAGACTAGTAACAGATATCTCTATTTTTCTTTTATACACACATCTAAAGGTACTGTAGAATAGGATTTTTTTAATATAACATTATTTATCACAGTGTAGCAACTATATAGCAGTGAAAGACACAAACATTCAAGGTCAAGTCCTAATCTTACAGACTCCAATGTGTGGGACCTAACATACTCAAAAGTAAAGGCATTGATGTAAGAAATATATTAAGCTATAGATTAAGCTCAATATTATAAGGGATTTTTGATAATCTCTGGTACCTTATCTCTCAAGCAAGGATTTTTCAGCAGTAAAAACCTGAGAACATACAATTTATGTAGGTAAGGCTTCAAAATAAGAATGACCAGGCTGAGTAAGACAAAGAATCTACTAGAACCAGTGTCTTGCTTCTCATAATAACCATGAATGGATGGTTAAGAAACATATAAAATACTGGACAGAAATATCTTTCTGAGCTTTCATTTGCAGCTGAGAAATTTCCTGAGCCAAGCATGACTTCTGTATCTAATAATTCTCTATGAATTCTTCTCCCATGAACTTATGTAATCCTCTCCTGAAACTTAATTTTTAGAAAACACATTCTGTAGCAGGGGGCGTTCCCAGCTTTACAAACAGACACTGCAAAGAATTACTACTTTTTTTTTTTTCTTTGCTAGTTTTGATATCTGAGAGTAAAATCTACTGTACTGAGATTCAGTCAGACTCTGAACCTGGCTCCTGCCACAAAACCTGTTCTGGGAAGACAGGCTCTATCAGAACAAGCTGCAGGAACAGATTTTCCATCAATGCCACTGTGCAACAACTGAAATTAATTGGAAAAGAGAAGGAAATAGCAGCACCAGGAGATCTTGAACATCAAAATGACCACAGGAAGACATGTTCAAAATGCATTAGAGCACACTTGTATGTGCTCTTTGTGGTTTACCATGGTGCCAGAGTGCACAGGGCTGTAGTTAAAATTCCATGGATTTTTTTTCCCCCTTTGTGAAGTTCTGTTTTCAATTTTCAGTGTGCAGCAGCAGCGTTACCAAATATGGGAGAATCTGTGACCACTATGGACCTATATTTCTGCGCTGGGAATGCATAACATAAATGCATTTCTTTTAAAATTATTTTTTCCTTGTTCTTCCAGTGGTAAAGCACTGCTTTCCTGTAGCCTCCAACATGGACAGAGAAGCTTATAGGCAAATGATAAGGTAGATCAGATTGTTCCTGCTTTTCATCCACACAATTAAAAAAAGAGAAAGAAGCTGTGAAAAGGAATGTTGTTGAATATGTATGCTAACAGTTTGGATCACCTGCTTCACATGCAACATAATATTTAATTTTTTTTTTAACCCTTTCAGGAGGAAAAGAAACAGTTCCCCTATACCTAGGGTGGTAGCAAGCCCGAACAAGGAAAAGCAGGACACATTCCTTTCTTCCTTCCTTTATATCCAATCACTGAATTGCTTCCAACACATTCCAGATCTGGTAGGATAGCTTAATTGTCTTCACCTGGAGGCCACCTCCTGAATTCCTGGCAGTTAATATAGCACCTAGGAAGGGAGCACTCTGATTTCTTTCTGATGCAAGTGGGTTAAGCACACAGCCCCATGGCCATGAGCAGTTTCATAGGTTCATTTTCATATGAAGATTTATGAGTTTCTTGGGTGTAACTGTGCCTATAGAAGTTTGAGTCTATAAGTGTCATCAAACATAATTCCTCCCTGAAGACTTAGAACAGATATGAGAAAGATGAGGAACTGTTTATTGTAATAAGTTGCGGTTATGAGTGAAATCTTTAATTGCTTTCTTACAATGAAAGGTCTGCATGGAGAAGGGAATGTTGCTGATTCGCTTTCACTCGTGGTGAAATAGGGAAATTTCCGTAACAATTCCTGATCAGGTGTGCAGTGTTATTCCACAAGGCACTTGACATTTTGCAAAGTTATTCAGGCGATAATTCTTGTCACAAAATGTCTCAACCAGTACTCTGGGTCATAATTTCTCATGTCCATAGTTTCCATTCACACAGAATGTCAAGAAGTATCAAGATTCAAATCACTACGACTAAATCAGTTAGTAAAACAACAAGTTTATGTGTTTTTCCAAATGACTAGCTAGACAATGAGACTAGAAAAATAAAAATACTTAAGTGTATGGACTCAAACCACAGTTTGTGATGGTTATGTACTTGTTCTATTTCTACTGTATTGTATTAATTATTTTGTAATAAGCTTTAAAACCTCACTTGTGTTGTCTGATTATGTTCCAAGTGAAGTGAAACATTAACATTAGCTTTGGAATAGAATTGAAAACAGTGTTTTAGCTGATGACATTTTGATGAAATATCAGGGAGTTTTATAAGAGAGCATCTTATCACAATATTGCCTAGATAGAATACAATTTCAACAGACTATAAAAGTCAAAATAAACCAGTGATAGCTCATCATTCATATATCCACTGCAGAAATGAAAATAGAGTAAGCAAGACCAGAAGGCCTCTAAGGCTTGAAAACAAAATAAGTAAAAATGTGCAATGCCACAACCAGGATGATAAGCAACAGAATTATTAAAAATTCTATTTTCACCTGAGGATAGAGGTGTCTTAATCATATACAGGGCTTCTACTAGAGTGAAGTTAATGATATAATTTTATTGTTAAGCTCAAAAGATAAATTTCTGTGATAAACAACAAAAAGCATCTGATGATGTTAATCTCACACATCACTCTCCAGATACATCAACAACTTACTTATATATATAGGCATTTTTGGGAACTTCTTTTTTTTTCATTTAAAGAACCTTATCATACTGCAGGAAAGGGATGGAATAGCTGGTTCTCAGGTGCCTTGTACAAATATGCATTTCCACTGCTCCCATAACTACTGAAACGTTACCCAAAGTAGACCAACAGTGACTTAGCCTGGTTTAACCAGTACGACATTTTCCAAGAAAGAATATGCTCATTTAACACACCTTTGGTAAATCAAATGAAAAGAGACTTATAAATAGTTGGGCTATGAAAACTATTGCTGTACAATGTGTTTTACAGATATTCCATAAAATTGAAGTTAGGAAGGCAGAGAGCTCTGCTCTTTCACAGCAAAAAGTCTGTACTTAGCACACAGTCTCCCCAAATAAATACATGAGATTTGGGAATGAAGATCAGAAGTGTAGAGATGAAGAAAATACCCCACCTGTAGAATTTAAATTATCTGTCCAGAGCCCAGCAAACGCAGACATTGCTGTCCATGAAGTGTGCATCACCATTTCCTTTAGCATTTGGGTTTCCCCAGGCTGCAGGCGGCCCCGAGTCCCGGCCAAAGCTAACGCTGTGGCACCATCCTGTGGCACACCGGGCACTTGCACGGCTCCAGCTGCTCTGACTGCTCCGGAGCCTGGAGCTTGATCCCATGGCGCTTCTTGTGGCGAAGCAGCACATTGGATACTCTAGCAAAGTTTCACCTTCTTCTTGGGAAAATGGCTTGAAGGGAAGGGAGTTTTCCCTACTATTCTAAAATTGATCCAAATATACTCCTCAACCTACGGCTAGTATGACATAAATAAAATACAGTTTTGGGAGATAGGCAATTGAAGAAAAAATACGGAGGTAGGCTGGTAATATCAATTCCAATATTCTGAAGTAAACTAGAATAAGGCTGTGGGATTGGTTTGTGGGAAATATTCCCAACAAAGTCAGGGTGGTATGTAGATTGAGAACAGGCCAAACAGTCTCCCACTGTAAAAAGGAGGCAATGGACAGAAATTACTCATGTCTGAAAAGCCCCTGAATTTGAACTGAGTTGTCTGCAATAGTTTAAGGCAAATAGCGAAGTGTTGAACACTCAAAGTAGGCAAGATTATAATTGATTAGCTGTGCTTTCCTCAAAAATAACTTGTTTTTCTAGGCAAACACAATGTTGTCGCACAATGTGACTGAAATGAACATTAACAAAACACAATATATGGTGCTACTCAGAAATTTAGTAATTAAGCTGGGAAAGTCGATATTTTTATAAGGATTATAGTACAGGGAAAGAACTGGGTAAAAGTGGCCAGGTACTGAATGATTTTTAACTGTGTATCCAATGTAGTCATTAATGACCGGACACAAACATTACCAGTGCTATACTGACCAGAAAAATTAGAATATATTATTAATACAATGCAGAAAAAATGATTACAAGAAATTGAGGCATGAAATGGAATTAAGTTCTACAAGACACACTATAACATACTTCTGAAGAATAAAAATGATGTAGCTTTAAAGAAAAGCTTAAAGCATTTTAGTCCTTATTCTCACATTTGCTCCACTTTTCAAATAGCTCAGTTGCAACTTGTTATTTTACTGAAATGCAGCAAATTCACTGTGAAATTGCATTTTGTGTTCAAAAGGCAGATGACAAACCTAGAATTTTTTGAGAACCTGAAGGTTAGTTTGGATAATTGTGTAAAAAGCTTGGAAGATGAGTTAAATTATTTTGAATCAGTGAGGTACTACTGATGTGACTACAACTGAATCAAATAAGACTTGCTACTGTGAATGGGAGGTTCCAATGTCCACTTCTAGAACTTCCAAGAAAAAACTATTATGACTTCAAATTACATTTGTAGACCTCCCTCCTTTTGTCTTTCCTCCTTATCCAGACTTTTGTTGCTCATTTTAACCTTCTCTTCTGAGATTTCAATTATTACTTTGCTTCCCTACTTCACCCAGTGTAGGAGTCAGTGCTCTGCTTTCCCTAAGTCCTACATAATTCAGCCATGTGATCTTTTCCTCACAGATATTCTCTTCTCAGAGCAGAGAGAGCACCAGCTACAGTTGTGCTACACAAGTCTTATTTCCAAAATGAAAAAAGCTTCAGTTTTTTCTTACTGAGAAGACCTTGGAAAAAAAAGAGAGACATATGTTTTTAAAAATGTGAAGGTCCCTCAGCAACTGGAACAATTTCTATAAGCTGTGTGATGGCACAGAAGATGAGCCTGCTGGAGCACCCACCTGAGGAACAGCAATTTCAGTGGTACCTGAAGTGAACTTTGCAAAATGTGCCTGTAAGAGCTACTCAGTACTTGCATGTCTTGATCTCTTGCCTGCTTTTAGCAATTTTATTCACCCTCCTTTCCTGCTAGACTGCAGGGTTTCTTGGGCTGGAAGGTATTTCAACAATACAGTCCAGACAAGACAATTGCTCTGCTTCTCATTTACCCAGGTAGTCATGTGAATCAAGCACTATGATTTACAATTCCAGATTACAAAAGGAAATATATAATAAATATATAGATTTAATCTTAAAAATTAGGGCACAGCTGTTTCTGAAGGTCAAATATTTGGCCCAACTAAGTTTAGGAAAATTATTTGGAAGATTATGTTTATTTTTCTTTTTGCTTAGTTATACACAATTGTTAGAGGTTTGATCCATAGAGTATTTTATTATTTCTGCTGCCTGTTTATGCTATTCCCACCAAGTTAGTGTGAAATAAACCAGCATGTGAACATTCAGTCCATTAACTAGACTGTGATAATAACAAGGAAACGTGTCTTTACTTGTGGTAAAAAGTCACTCTCATTTCAGATAACAGGCAATTGGCAGCTGAGTTTTGAATTGAAATGATGTAATTTGGATGATTATTTACTTCATATTTAAACTGTGTATCTTCTCTTTATATGTTCTGCATTAAGATGGACTGTCTGGGTTCAGTCTTGTTGAGCTGGAGGGAAGAAACCTGCTCTACCTTATAAACCGTGCCTTAGCTGGCAGGCAGAGAGGATGAGCTTTCAGCTGTGGCTTAGGGTGTAGCTCCCTGTAGGAAGGAACAGAGAATTTTCTCACGTTGTTTGGAGACACGCAACTTTATCCCTTAAGGCTGACGAGCAATATTTTTCTTCCTTCTGCTAGAATGAGATAAAACTTCACTATTTTTCTTTTCCTATGAAAGTACTTTTTTTTTCCTGTACCATAAAAGGAACAAGTATGTCTGTGAATCTCGGTATTATATATATAGAGATATATAAATATAGATATAGATACAGATACAGATATAGATATACACATGCCCACATATGTATATCCATATATCTACAGAAACTTCCACCATTTTTTTCTAAAAAAACTGTCTTGTAAAACTCTGGCCTGTATAGCATTAAGGCAACTATCCTGATGGGTATCACATTTGTACAGTTATATCCATCAGATCCCCCAATAAATTAAGTTTAAAATTTTAAATTCCAGCAGACATGAGTTAGACTAAAAAGTCCTGTTAGCAGTAAGATGTAATATTAATACAGCAGTAGCAAAAAGAATTATTAGCATCTCTAAGCAGCAATATGTAATAAATAGTAGTATTAGTAATAACACATTGTAGTAACATCCTTTCTTAAAAAAAAAAAAAGAAAAAAAAGTAGGACACTGGTAGCCTCTTTCTACCTATATTCATGAAAAGGAGCTTCATATTTCTTTAAACCTTTACTATTTTCTTAAGATTCTTCAGGGATCTGTCTTTTGCTTCTTCCTCTACTGTTATGGATCCTATTCTTATTTAACAAAAGCCTACATTTTAACATTTCCGCATTTTACTCTGTAAATTACATATTTTGATACCTATTCTACAATATAATAGGAATGTATCTCTTCCTGCTTGTTCCATGCAATTAAGAGGTTTATTATGTTAATAAGAAACTTGTTTCCGTGACTATCTTCCCTTCTCTCTTTCTATACCATCTTTGCTAAAGACCATCTGGATGATCCCAAAGGTATCCTCCAGTCTTTTTTTCTTAAGGATTCTATGATCTTTAATCAACACTGAAAACTAAAATATCATTATATATATCATATATCAGTGATATGAAATATATCATATGATATATATTATTTCCTCAATGAAGTTGAAAGGTTCACCACTTCTCAGCTGTTCAGGACACACATTTCCTTGTTGTTTCCTACTCTGTTACCAGCACATTTTCCTTCTGTCATGATTTGGGAGAGGAAGAAGACAACTAGATCAAATATCTTAGATGTTTTGCATTCAAAGATTATGGATCTAAACCAATATCTCAGTTAGAACAACTACTGGAAACCAGTGCTAGCAAAACACCCTGGAGCAGAAAATGTTCCTAAGTAAAGCAGATGGATTCTGCATGTGTAGCTTGTGGAATAGCCCAGAATAAGTTTGCCCCAGAAGTGGTCTAAAATTGCCCAAAGAACACAAATTAAGGCAGGAGGCAACCTTTATTTATATGGCATCATATGGTTTTTATCACAGTATTTCTGCCTCATTCAGAATGATGAAATAGTCTTCCTAACCCAACATGGCTCAGATTCCTTTCCTAAATATCATCTTGTTAAGCCACTCCAGTTTCTGTACCCCTTCTTCACTGATTTCTTGTCAAGCCATTTCTTTCTCTTCCACTCAGTCTTGCCTCATCCTAATGCATTCCTTTCATTCCTCATGCAGTTTTATCTGTTTGCATTCAGATTAGTAGGATAATTCTGAAAGTCAAAAACTGCTACCTATGCTCAGTCACCATTTCAAGCTGAATTTGGCACAAAACACCTATTGCAGGAAAAGCCTTGGAGCCTGCACAGATCAACAACAGACTGCTCAGTGTGTATGGAGAAAAGTTGCAGAGACTTGGATAACATGACCTGTGAGGTTGGCCAATATGGGCTGGGAGGGAACAGATGATGGTTGAAACATGGCTGCTTTAGAGTGTGGTGCAGGTTGCTTAGCTGCAGGAGCTGTGAGGGACACGAACACAATAAATGCTAGAATCTCCAGCACTGTTGGTAGCCTAAAGCCAAGAACTGTGACAGAAGGCATACAAATCTATTTCTGAAAAGCCAGTAATGTCAGTGTGAAGGAATAAGTGAAAAACTTACTCAGTAACGCTACATGAATATCATATGTGACCTGTTATTAGTGTACAAAATCAGACCATTAGGCTCCTAAAACGTTCAGCGTCTCTGACATGGTTATCAGAAGGGCTGCTATAATAATCGCCAACTTGTGAAATAATGGGTGGAGACAAGACTTCAGTTTTAGAAATCCATTTCAAGTTACAACACTGCTCCTTCTTCGTCTACCTTTCTTCAGCTGATGAGCATTAGCAAAATAGAAACTGAGTGTTACTAAATGCAAAGTATTGCATACAGAGGAAAAATTCTAATTGTACTTTATTTCTCAAAAGAAGATCTGAACCATATTGATACAAAAAATGATTAAGGACTACTGTGTTTACCAAGGACAGAACTTTTTTGGGACCATGCCCTTAATACTAAATAGTTTGAAAGTTCCCGTAATGAGAGAAAGTAGGAGACAAGTTTCCAGGAATATGCCAATAGGGAGAAGAGTTCTGTGGAGTGTAAAACGGGACACTCATTACTGATACTAAGCAAATAGATCTGCACATAGCATGCATTAAAATCCTTGCTCTATTAACATTCTTTCTACATTACCAATGTTAAAAAAACCAAGTATTTATTCAAAGAACATGTCATCATGATATGTATTTGTGGTCATAACCCCTGGACAATAGGAAGATGGGTCTGCTGAAGCTATTATGGTTCAAACCGAATGCCCGATACCTTCTGATCAAATACAAGAGTGAGAGATATAATTCCCTTTTTGAACAATTTTACCAATTTAAGCCCTATCACCTGAAAAAAGAAGGAACTGTGACATAAACAGCGTTGATGACACAGCTTTCCAAAAGTTATGTCTTTCATATAAGTTAGTCTCCGCCAAATTCACTTCTGTTGCAAACCATGGTGATTAAATACAATGATCTAAAATCTTGTTACATTCTCTCAAAACACCGAAAAAAAAAATCTTCCCATCGCTTCATTCTGGGAAATAATTAGACCACATTGGCATGACATCTTCTATTAAACAAATTGGTATCTAAGCTGAAACAGAAAATTTATGCAAACTTTCAGTTTGCATGATTATATATCAGCAAATACATTAATGAACAAAGATATAATCAGTTGAAAAGCACTATTTATGAGGAAATTATGAGGCAATCTCAATAAAAGAATTAGAGCTCTACCTATGATAAAGATATTAGTTGCAAACATATTTTAAATGTCTTTCTTTAAATTACTGAATTTGATATCAAACTTGACAGCTTGACTTTGCAAAGATCCATCATACTGTTCATTAATGCCTTTTCCATTCCTTAAGAATTCCTTTCAGTTTTCTGGATGAAAAATAGAACACTTTTAAAACCAAGCATTATTCTAGGTATGATAAGGAAGTTAACACCAACGACTTCTGGTCTTCTATTTATTATGTATCTAATAAAACATAAAACAATGCAATATTTGAGATAAGCTAGAAATAAATATTGAGCAGTGAAATGGTGATCTGAAATACCTTGGCTTTCAGATCACCAAAAGCTATCAAGATCAAACGGAGCTCTGATCCACTCCAGAACAAGCTAAACAGGAACATCTAGTTTCAGTAACCATTTTTCTACCCACTCACCTAGTCCTAACAAGGGAGGCAAGAGAAGTGCAAAATCATAACCGAAACTGACCATAAACGCAGAGTATTTGGGGGGAAAAAATGAATTCTGTACTTTGCACAAATTTTCCGATGAAAGTGACCCACAGAAGGAATATCAGCATTCAGAGCATCAATGTGAACAGCTCAGTTGAGACATCTTTCTGTAAATGTCAAAGTCAGAAGCCAATTAGCAACAAAAGCAAACAAAAACTGTAAGGAAAATAAAACTGAGTTCTCAGTACAAATCAGGTGTTTCCTCTCTGCAATACTGGTGTGTTTCCTGGACCAGCAGAACATAACTGACTATGCATTATTCAGTAAGACATGAAAAATTAGAATGGGTGTCAAACACCATACTTGAGAATGAAATAATTGTGTGTTTGAAATCAGAGTAAAATCCACTAAGAAAGCAGATATGTGGAGTCTACACTGTCTCTAAGAGCATCTGGTACTAGCCACATACAGAAAGAAGACCAGATAATTTCTGAGTCTGTATAATAACACAGTAATTCCTGTGTATTTTCACATTTTCACACAGACTTATAAATTTGTGAGCTTTTCTTATAAAAAACAATCTGCTGTTTTGTATATTGTAAAGGCATGAGGCAAGAGTTGCTTGTACAGAGGCACAAGAGGCTAGATCACAGTCACATCAAAAAACAGAAGTATGTAAAGCAAAAATACAGAAATTGAGGAATTGCACAAAGTAGACTTGTGTGCAGCAATTAAGTACAATTGTGGGTTACAGTGTCAATTAATAAAGGTTAAGAGAAGTACCCTTATCAGTGTGAAAGTGAAGTAGTAATGGCACAGAAGCTCTGCAAGTATTAATTTAAAAGGCAATTCTCTGTACATCTAAGCATTTTCTTTTCTATACACCCTTTATCTTCCTCTGTCCATGTTACTCCCAGATTTTACTCACTGCTCAGAAAGACTACCTTCTCACATCTAAAGTTCCTCCTCTCACATCTAAAGTAACATTCCAATCATCTAAGGGGCGTGCAGGGGGTAGGTAAGAAAAGGGCAAGAACAAGAACAGAAAACTGGAGGTCTAAAGAAATGGAAGTTTGTCATCTCTCTGTGTTCTGTAGATCAAAGAAAGTTTATGTCCATTTCAATTTCACCCTGTAGGCCCCACTCTGAAGATCAAACCTGAGTTATAATCAGCATATGGAGGTGGAGGCTTATGGGTTTTGAGTGGTTGATACCAGATCTACACTACTTCACCTGCACTGGAGTTTGAAATTCTACAAAGCGACTAAACATATAATGATACCAGTTACCAGACACAAACTGTATTAATAAGGCTTAATAAGATTATTGAGCACAATCTTATTCTGAGCATATCATTATTCACATACACACATTTGCACATATATGAATTGATACGTGATGTAATGTAACTCAACTTCAGAAGTGGAACTTCCTTCTGTGAAACATCAAACAACAAAATTAATACCCTGTCATAGCACTTCAGCAGAATGACAAAACCTTATCACTTAAGGCTGATGATTGCATTAACAGAGTTTATTAATTTCCCTGCAAACCGTGCCAGATTCTACTACTAAGTGATATATTCAGGAGATAACACAGATTTCATAAAACAGACCACATCAATCCCTGGAACTTTCCTTGTTGCTCCATTAGTTATTAAGTTTTCAATAGCACAGGACTTTACTTAAAATTTAAAAAGTGAACA
Source organism: Regulus satrapa (assembly GCA_013396955.1). Classification (NCBI taxonomy): domain Eukaryota; kingdom Metazoa; phylum Chordata; class Aves; order Passeriformes; family Regulidae; genus Regulus; species Regulus satrapa. Next base: position 787,194 of record VWZN01000916.1, read on the forward strand.
TTCCTACTGAATTTATATAGAGTTAAAAAATAAGCAAATGTAAGTCTGCAGAATGGAGTCCAGCACTACACAAATCACCTTCAAACCTAATGAATATCCGTGATATAGTTTGCATTTTACAGTTTGCCCCAGCTTACATAAATTAATCTCATTTTTCTGTCACCTTTCACAACATTTGTAAAGTGTAGTCCATGATATTTATATGCTACATTGGACCTACAATAAACATTTCATTTAATTATTAGATGACATGTTGTTCTCAGAATATAGCTGGGTGTTGTATGCCAAGTGCCAACAGCAAATAATACAGGTTCTTCCTGTTCTGGGAGAAACCAAATAGGAGCATCTTCTTATTTGTTAACCAAGACTCCATTAAATAAAATGTATTCACATACCTATTCATTCCATAATGAATAATAAAATATTCACTCCCTAGTAATTTCTTATATTTCTGACTTTGACTCCTTAAAACTCGAGTGTCTAAAATCAAGAGTAGCTGAGGATGTGAACTGAAAATCTGAACTGTTTAGCAATTTTATTACTGCTTATTATTATTAGACTTTGTTCTTTATATTGGGAAATGAAAGAACTGCTTAGACAGATACCACTGCTTAACACTTCAGACACAGGAGCCCGGCATAACAATTCCTGTTAGGAGGCCTCCTGATGTCCATTAGAGGGATTTAAGACTTTAATAGCAAACGTACTTCCTACAGGCTTCAGTCTTCCAGAGTGCACTTTCTCATTTAAATAGCTTGCTTGACATGGATGTTGCTACTTACCTAGTAAGAAGTTTGAACCATTCCATGGACTGCATTAAAAAGATAGTTGTGAATTTGACCTTACTTTATCAGAGAAACTACATACAGTACTATTAATACAGATAACAGAACTGCTACTCTTTGTTTCTTCCAAGCTACCTTTTACATTTGAAATAAATTTGAATTAACATTGCTTTTATTTCTTACCTTGGAAAACCCTCACAATTTACTTGTACTAAGAACAGCAAGTAAACAATATGGCTGCAATGTATGAAGTATTGAAATGCAGAAGACCTCAAACGAAAGGGGAGCTTTTGTCACAAAAACATTCCATCAGTGTGGGTGATTTTTTCAAGGATATGCTTAGTCATGAGTGCTGTTGGAAACTGACGAAATAACTGATCAATAAAAATCTCACGTTGTGAACTATGCGCCCATTTGTCAATCATGCTTATAAAGTTATTCTGAAGAAAACCCCCCAACTTTCAAGAGTTGAAGCAGCAGAAGACAAAGTGGAGGTCTGGATGCATGAGACAAGATTCTCAGAAAATGACAGGCATGTGTGAAATTATTTAAGAAAAAGTTAGAAGAGAAATCAAATATGTACTAGGTCACGGTATTAGCTAGTGTCAGAAAGTGGGAAAAGGACACTGAGCAGACAAACAGCAGAACACAAAGTCACACGGACATGCAAACAACAAAGGTCAGCATGGCCCAAACTGATGGACAGTTCATGGAACTGAAACTCATGGAAACGAGTTAGCTTTACTAGATAGCAACTTCTGTGGAAGGGGACAACCTCCCCAAGCTTAAAGAAGGAAAGCAGACAGTTTAATCAGAGAAATCATTTTGCCATGTCAGTGTTAACCGTGGCAACAAACACAGGCTTTCAATATACGACCGAGCAGTTCCCACAGAAAGTAGAGACATTTCATATACATTATCAGGCATCTTTCTGAGGGATGTGACCACAGGGGAAGGTCCAGTGTAAGTAAATACAGTTATGCTGGCATGGGTGTTTTTGCTGGTATAGCTCGACATGCCAATGTGTCATTAACTCTGCTGGAAGAAAGCACCTGTGCGAGTATAACTGGTTTTTATGGGACAAGGCTAGCTGGTATCTCCTGCCGTACACGGCGTGGCTCTACCCTTTATAGGGATTATTTTCCTGTACTTACATGGGTGACAGCTCATTCCACCCTCTGCCTGACAGCCAAACTTGGCAGCTCCTCTCGTGGCACTAAGAAAA
>VWZN01000916.1:789623-808343 GCA_013396955.1 Regulus satrapa
GGCGGGAGCTGTGCTCGCCCTCCCGGCCCTGGGCCCGGCGGAGGGGCGGCCGCGTCCCGGTGCCTCACGCTGGGCGCTGCCGCGGCCACGCTCTGGCCGGGAGGAGGCTCCGGAGCACAGGGCAGCCCGCTTCACCCCGCGCCTGCCCCGGCGTGAGGTCGGTGCTCCTCTTGCGAGCATCCGACCGCCGCCGCCTTGTTACCCAGGTCGTCTCGGCTTTCTCGATATTCCGGACTAGGAGCGAGTATTAACACTTGACTTCTAGGGATGACCGTGTCTGTATAGGCAATTAAGGGACTCAGCTGTTGTTTGAATGCTGCCGCGTGAATAAGGTACACGGGCAGCGATTTCCAAGGGGCCAGATCTGGTGATGTTCTCTCTGAGGTTACCTTACAGGTGTATGGTGCTAGGATGTGTATTCATTAATGCTTTACAGAGCACTGGTTCTGCAAAGTGTGGCAGATGAAGAATATATCGCAGACTCGGTCCTTTCACGGTTTTTCTGTATTTGTGATTGTAGGTTGTTGACCGGATGCTTAAGACCTGGTATGTTGCCTTATTATGGTTGGGTATCTTGGAGGCACTACAAAATTGTACTGAAATTTACTTACTCAACAGACTTAAGTAATAACATACCTGACATTAAGCAACGATCCAGTTTTATTTTACCTAATTCCATTCATACACAATATCTGTAGGAGTTTGATGAAATTAGGTAACTGTCATACAACATGGCAGACATTGACACACTGCTGACAAGTCATTTATTTGCTACCTTACATTGTTTTTTGCATGAGAGTTCAAAGAAGATCCTGAGCTATGGTTGCAAGTTACACTTCTATCAAATACATAAGGAGGGGTGGATTTTTTTCAAATATGTCTGCCTAAGTTAGTGAAATACCATTTTTAAAAAGCAGAAAAGCTGTATGGAAGGGCCCAAAAATTATGAGCTCAGATTTTTACACCTAATGTAGTGGGGTTTGTAAGAAATACTGGGCCATGCAGATGTTTTGGAACACTTCTATGTTAAGTCTTTTCTTTTAAAGTCAGTCTCAATTGTCCACAGTTAAGTTACTCTGCCTTTACTGAGGAATGATCTTGGAGCACACAAACCAGGTTACCTTCAGATTGGAGCACATCTTCAAACATAGATGCAGGTCCGGTGTAGTTTCGAAGTGCTTTTAATATATTCTCACTGTTAGCAGCATTCATTTGGTAGAAGCAGGCCAGAACTTGTCCAGAGTAATCTCCTTGTACTTGAAATAGATATTATGTGGGTCCTGGGTTCTTCCCATTAAACTGTTTTGCTTTCATGTCTTGTGAAGTTGATTTGCAGGACGTGACAATGGCAATGCATGCGTTAGCTTGAGGGTCAGTGTATGGAAAATGAGTGTTAGCCTAAATGCTGAAGACTATTTCAAATGGGTCTTTCCTGTGTGGGTCTTCAATTTTGCTGGGTATAGTGTTAAAAATCCCAGGTATTCTTATCTATTAGGTGGACCAAACATTATTACAAGATTAGTGGGAAGGGGAGGTAACTTATGAATAACATTCCAGCTAATTCAGCAGATGCATGGGCTTGTGAGAGCCTGATCTGATCTGTCCCTTTTCCTCTCTGTGTACTGCAGTCTTTCTGATACCTTGTCCTTTACTTCTGTAATCTCTTTGGTCATTTTGCATTCTCGAATTTATTAGAAATGCAGTTGCTAAAGTATTTACCATGCTAGCAAAGTTGATTTTTTGCTTGTGTGCATGTGTTGTTTTACATTTTTGAGTCCTTCCACAGCTTAGGTGTTATTTACTGCTGGTACTGTATTGTGGCCATGGGTTCCAAACTCTAACATCCAACATTCGGTTGTTTCAATAATAGCTGTGCTGCTCCTTGAATGCTATTTTGAGGATGGTTTTTGCCCACTGGTCTTCGTTCTTTTCTCCATGTTTCCCTGTGAGGCAAACCTTGCCAGGAGCCTTACAGAATGCTACCTATCAAGACTAGGCAGTAGGTAAGCTACATTGCCTATATCACCAGCCTAGACCAAAGCATCTGGTTATTACCATTGCTTCATCCTCCTGTAGTCTCATTAGTTTGTGCATCATTCATTTCTTCCTGCTTTGTTGCTAATGTCAATGATAGAGTACTTTTGAAAAGGATTGTCATCGTGCCAAATATTTACATTTTCAGCATTCTTGTGCTGGTAGGTGATGCTGACATATATGACAGGCTGACAAGGGCACAAACTTAGAAATGTGCAGGGCCTAGTGTATCCTTTAACGTCTGTGCTGTATATCTCTGACTCTTTGGGAAGAGGAAGAAGTTGGGAAGGCATGGCTGTCCTAAATTTTTGTACTTATTCCTAGGGAGAAGAATTTCACTTGGCAATCTAGATAGTCTGGAAGAGGACTGGTAGCATATCTGCTGCTTGCGGTTAACTGACTAAAATACGTCAGGTGATTTAGTTTTGTGTGTGTGAATTTCTTCGTTAACCATGGTGTATTATACTTGAAAGTGTTGTGTCATGTTAGTGTGAGGTGAATTTCCACTTCTTGAATTCTGGAAGGGGAAATTCTAGTTTTGAGCTTGGTATAAGGGCAAAGGTAAATGTTGCAGACCTGAATATAACCAGCGAAAAGCTGGACTTAACATTGGGGTGTAACATTGAAGTGTGCTAGTGCAACTGTAAACCTTAACTGCAAAACTTTTTCTTTCCTCACATTGTTTCAGAATCCACACTTATGCACACTTTGTGTTCAAAGTAACATTTCATGTTTTCCTATTATTTCACGTGTTTCTGGAGTAACTGCCATTTTTCTGTTTGATTTCATGTGCTTTTTAAAGTTTTGCTGGCGTGTCAGCAGTAGATCTGCTGATGATTGAACTTGGAAAGTAAAATAACTACAAATTGAGAAAATCTTCTTTTAGCAAATCAGATGTGTTTGGATGTGTAACAGGAAAGCTAGCTCTGTGACAGGCAGGTTCTTCATGTTGTATGTGTTAATTTTTGTATAGAATAACCTGTTATAGGCATGATAGCAGGAGGGAGAGTTAGCAACTTTTACCTACTTTTCTGCTGTCAAACAATGGGGCAAGGTTCAGTGCAACTCATATCAAGTAGTAATGTATGAATAATTAAGCTGTATGTGTTATGCCAACCTGTCTTACTAGGTCAAAGATCACTTAATTAGTACCGCCTGGATTAGTCACAGATGTTGTTCTGTAAGAGGTATTATGCTGCTCTTTGATTTTACAGAACTAAGAGGTGGTGTCACTTGCAATTTACAATGCATTTTTACCACAGTTTTCTGAAATTTTCCAAAGTAGAGTGATGTGGAACTGTTTGCTTATAGTAACTTGTTAATTTGCCATCTTACTTCCTTGGAGTAAGGCACAGAGAAAAATACATTGGTTCTTTTTCCAAGTGGCTCTCAAAAAGTCTGTTTCCTTACAAAAGCTTTGTGCCCTCTTGGGAGGGACGAAGCTGTTATATCTAAATGCACTTATGACTTCAGTTGTAGTATTTGAGTTTTTCAGAGTCATGAGAAGTTCTTTGAGAAACTACATTATCCTGGGTTTGTGATGCACATAAAAGTCTGTTTAATCTCTTTCCTTAATCTTCCCTCAAACAAGAAGTAACAGAATATTTGCTTAAGATTTGATTGCTTCAGAATTAAAACCTTAAGGGGTATTACATAAAGGAGCTGGATATTTTTCATTATCCCTCTAATAGGAGTTTTCCTGAGCATCCATGTAGTTTAAAGTAAAGTACTTACCCAAGTAGAGGATGAGCTTGGCTTCTTCAGAAAGAAGGTATTTAACTTATGCAACTTTCTGCTGGAAGGAGGGACTCCAAGAAGTAATAGAAGGTAGGGCAAAGAGTTGGGAACTGCAAGATTAGGGAAAGGGAATAAACAGTTTAGAGTAATAGGAAGGCATTTCTAGTGTATGAGAAGGTGGCAAAATATTTTAGAATCAGCTCATAGACACACTGGCCTTTCCTATCACCTGGCTGCATTCATTAGAATCCAAGAAGATGCTAGGACATGGACACGGTTTAATATAAGCTGAACTTCTGAAACCCCTGTGATGGCATCCCACCTGTGAGGAAAAAAACCGGATAAAACAAGAACAGTGTGTGCTTGGGGCTTTAGAGGTTAGCCAAGCCTAAAGTAAGGGGGAAGGCTCATGGAGTGAGGAGAGGTCGAGTTGCAGACTGCGTCTATCAAATAGGGCTTTGCACCGTCCCTATGGGGTGACACATAACTTATGCTCCTGCCTGTCACTGTGCTCCTCAGCCATTGTCTGCTGGCAGGGTGGCAGCACATGGCACTCACTCAGTAGGTGTCACTGCTTATGTATGTCCTCAGCTGCACAGCCTGTGAACATGAAGTGGCAGAAGTGCAGTCAGAGGTGACAGACACATGTACAAATGTTTGGCGGCACTTTCAAACATGAAATAGGAGTTCAAGTATAGCAAATGGTAGTTGTAGCTTGAAACAGATGGTGCATTTTTATTCCATTTGTGTATGTTTAGGATGTTCTTCTCTCGTTAGTTTGCATAATTTCTCTAGGTTCTGAGTATGTTTGGATGCTTCGAATGGAGGAACCTGTTCTAGTTGAGTCATGGCCCTTTGACAGGAAGGGTGAAATTATGGTGCTGCAGATTAATAGACTGTTCTTGTATATGTAAAGCCTTAAAGAGAACCTGTGTTACTTGGGGCAAAGGTGGCAGGTAACAAAAACAACTTTATGCTAACTACACTAAACTGAATTTATCCCAATGTGAATGTGACTGTCCTGTCTATTGCTTGCAGTAAGTGCACTAGCGTTGAGGGGGGGAAAACAAGGCTAAGTATACTGAAACTATACTGGGAAATACATCGAAAATGCAGTCCTGTAAAAAAACCTGCCTGAGGCTCAGGAAACCTGTCTTCAGCTGGAGGCTATGGAGACAGGAGAAACCAGATGACTCAACCCTAATCCTAGCATTTAGACTGCCTTTTTTTGGAGCCTGGCTAGCTAATTAGTGGTTTCCTTCTTAATTAAGTGGCATAAAATGCTTGCTGTCTAGGACAAGATCTAGTGTAAGTGTGTGTAACAATGTAAAACTTTGCTTTTTTGGTTTTTATTTTTTAGAAAACTAGCTAGAAATATTTTTCCACTATTATCCATGAGGGAGTTCAGCAGCCACAGCTCAGGCACACCTTAAGAGAAAATTAATAGTGCAGTGGTATTTCTTTTGTAAGATATGTTCTTGAAATGCATTCTTCTACTGAAACATACATGAATTTCCTCTCCAATGGTTTTGCTTCGTCATCTTCTTCTCAAAGGTTTGTGGAAACTTTTTGAGCTTTAGCAATGCAGAGCTCCTGTTTACAGTAACACAGCTCTCTGTGACCTTCTCAGAGTCCCCCTCTTGCTCGCCTGAATACATTCCTCTCACATTATTTTTGGTTATGCTGCAACTAGCCATGGATGTAGAGCCAAGAAAGTTGTGTTCTTGGTTTCTGTGTGTGCTCAGAGTGTACTGTGTAAATGGGCATGCTTTTGGACTGTGCCCAGGCTTCTGAGTAAGGTTGCTGCCCTTGACCTGAAATAACTGTACTGTTGCTCTCTACCCCTCTGTGTGAGATATGCACTATGAAACTCTGCCTGCCAGTGAACTACATCAGACTTTTCTCACTATAGCTGTTATTTCTTCACACTATTGCACTGCATGTTTAGTCATTTGAATTTTATTCTGTCTTTACAATGTCTCAGTAGTATTTTTACTCCAAAACTAACTTGAAAATTGCACAAATAGTCATGAACTATTGCAAAATTGTTTATTTTGTGTGATTTTTGGAAGCTGTGAAAACCGCACAGTGCCTTTCCAACATATAAGGTCTACAGGATACAGAGGTTTCCTTGAGTTAACAACTCTTTGAAGTGCTACATTTAATCCTAAACCAGATAGGCTTTCTTTGCACTGCATTGAGCAGAAGCAAGTCATCCTAACTATAAAGAAGAAAGGTAGCATGAACTGAAATTTATAGGGTTTTTCTCAGTTAAGGGCAGTGTAACATTTTAAAGTCCTTACTTCCTCATAATGTGTCATTAAACAGCAAGTCTTGCTTATCACTTTCTTCATCTGCAGTTCCCTGTTGTGATTAGCTCAGTGTAGATTGAACTTTGTTCTGGATGGAGACTGGTATTTCTAAAGACAGTAATCCTTTAACTTTTTCCTGTTTGCTAGTAAATAGCACAGAACTAGTATGCCTGAGACCTTTCAGTTAGAAGACTCAAGCCTCTTGAAGGCTTTTCACAAAGTTTCTCAAATCACTTTCTTCTTCAGTAGTGAGAATAATTCTGTTTGAGTAAGGAGTATTGTTGCCTGTTTCTTTAGAGAGAATAGCCTCACAGGTATGTAAATAGAGTCAGAAGAGCGAGTGCTCTGACCAGTACTTATTTGGAGACTGGAATTGCATGATTTCTCTCTCCACTGTGCTACCATACTGCCCTTGAAGTTGGATCAGCTGTCAAATGCCTGTGCAGAATCCTGAAACTCAATTAGTTTCTTCTAAAAAGTCTTGCTGGTTTGGGCTGATCATGTTTCTCAGAGGAGGAGAAAGATGTTTTGTTGTATCCCCTCCTGTCTGCTGGGTAATTACTTGCCTATTTACTTCTCTGTAGAGAGTTGCTATTCAGTTTCCCTGCACGTATGAAAGACAAGTTTGGTGTAGTTATGTCGTCCCAAGTACTGCTGACACCTTTCTCTGCTTTTTATGTCTATGTTTGCTGTAAAAGCCCTATGCAGTTAAAATAATGGGTAGCAGGCTATATCTGAAATGCTGCTTTTCCTGAAACTTCCTCAGGTGAAGTGTGTTCCGTTATACCTCTAGACTCTTCTTAAAAAATTTTACACATTGAATTCCATAGTTGAGGGCTTTGTACAGTTAGATCTTGAAAATATATGGTGACAAGTTCCACTGGTTTTGATTCAGTATTAGAATTGTTTTACTACTGTGTTTTTCTTTAATATGTTGTCTAGATAACCCTTTTCAAAAACCTTTTTGTTGCCATGTTCCCTTGTCTGTGAGGGGATGAAGGAACAGTGGCTCTGTACCAGGGGAGTTTCTCGCAGTGGAGAAGTTGACCAGCATGTAGCACTTACCTTCCTCCACCACTGAGGCTTGTGATGCTCCAGCATGAAGTCAATGAGAGGTCTGGAATAAAGGAGGGCTTGAATCTATTCCAAGCATTAGAGCTCTCTGCTGTAACCAAATAGTCTTGCTGACTAATTGAGGATGCTATTTAGTCTTTAAATTCATTGAGGATGCAACCACCATTCTCACCAAAAAGTTCTACAGTAGTACAATGGAGTCTGGAATAGTGCCAACAGGTATTGGACTGAAAAGCTTTTATTCCAGGCAGAACTATGGCACACTCTTTATTTGCAAATAAAATGAGAACTATGTAGGCCCATTTAATTTCTTTTTCTGCTAGATTTCATATTTAAGATTGCTCCCATTCTTTTTGAAGTGTTAGTCTTGTTTTGAGCTTGCTCTAATTTTTTTAGAAAAAAGAGAGCAAAACACTGTTAAAGCTTTTTTTTAAAAAAATCGATTTTAAATTTACAAATCCCTATTTTTTATCTTAAACTTTATAAATATAAATGCTAATTAAGTGTGAATTCATAATTAAATGTAAGATCTTGATTTCTGAACAAGCCTTCTTTCTCTTTAATGGATAATCAGTTTCAGCTCAGTCAGTAATTTCAGCTGCTCAGTTTCTCTCAGCAGCTACTGTAGGAAAAATGTATCAATAAATGCATCAAAGATATTCAACTAACTGCCAGAATAATTCTGGGCCTTATCTTCCTAATAGATTACTCTATTAATATATTCACTTCTGACTCTTTTAAAGCTGAAATAGTTGTCTGTTATGAGTGTTGTGACTTCAAACATTGGCAGAACTTGAAGCAGTAAAGCTTATAGGAATTATTACAGCATGTCTGGAAGGGCAGCATGCTTTCATCTTACATTATGACAAGTTATGAATCATCTAGGGAAATAAACACATAGTTTGATAACTACTTATTCATGCTTAAGAATACTGCTTTCCTCCTACTGCCAAACCAAACGTGAGTGGACCGATCCATATTTAAAAATATAGGTCAAGTTTTTCTACTTTGAAAAGTTACAAGATGTGTTGAGAAGTGTCTTGTACCAGAAATACATTGCTCTTGCATCACTAGGTGTAGTCTCCAGCTAGATTGTTTCTTAGATTTTATACCCTGTTACCATTTCCACTCATGTATTTCTATCGCAGCTTGATTAAATGCTATACCTCTTCTGAACTTTTATTATTTCTCCCCCAGTCTGGCCGTTGCTGCCCTTCATATTCTTTGTTTTGTCTCTTGCACAAGTAGTCTTACAAGATTTTTGTCTTCTTCCAGACTTCTGTCTCTGTTGCCTTTAATTAAGTTCTTGCTAAACTGGCAGATCTCCCTTCTTGCTTTCATGGTCTCCTCCTTCCCTTCTTCTCTCATATTCCTCTGGTAACTTAACTCTTCCTTTCATAGTAATTAGGGTATTTCTTTTCATTGGTCAGTGACATTCATAAATCTTTCTAATCATCATAAATTAAAATAGGCAAAGTTTTGTTCCAGCTATTTTCTTGGCAGGTGAAGTGGTGCAGTTGATGAAGCTGTGGGATAGCTGGGTGTGTGGCATTCTGCTCCTGTTCTGGTGTTGTAGACCGAAGGAGCAGTGCCTTGCAGAGTGTCTGCTTTCTTGTAGTGTTGTAGGTTCTGTCTTGCAAGTGTATAAATGCTGTAGTTTTGAGGCAGCCTGCTCTCAGTGTTTTAATATCGAGGTTAAGAAAGTTGCAGTTTAAATGGTTGGTGGCTACTTTTAAACCACAAATTCTCTGAACAGCTTCATGTGCTTGTCTGATGCTTGAGTGCTCCAAAAGGATGGAAGACTAGCTATAATTGTCTTAGTTGTCAGCTTTTCTTTCTTAAAAATAGATGCAAAAGAATACTGTTGTGCTTTAGAGTGCTTGTTTAGCACCAGTTGATTTTTTTTTCTACTAATTGTTCTGTTAAATACAGGGAAAGGAATATAGACTAAAAACTAACTTCCCTTTTAATGGACGACTTTGCAGGAACTTGATTTCACAGGAGCTGGCTATTTTTTTTCCCTGCGGCACATGTTTATGAACAAATAATCTCTGTGTAGTAAATGTGTTATTTTGAAGTCAAATACAATGCAAAACAAATCTGGTTGGCTTATGTAGATAGTGTGAAACATCAAAGTTGGGTTGCTGGAACTGCTGAATCTGCATTCTCGCAGTTTTCATTTGTGGTCAGTGGAAACATTTAGCCATGCTTGTAAAGTATGTGTGAGAAACTGAAAAATCCTTGGAGTTCATAATACAGAGCCAAGGTAAAGCAGAAGGTGGAGACGAAAGGGTGAGACTTGGTTTTCCTTTGTGGAACTGCTTGCTGGAAGGAGTAGGGTTTCACTGGAATTACACATGCTGTATAAAAGCAGCACATAGGTTTGACATAGAAGGTAGCCCTGCTGAAGACACTGAATTGCTTTGAAAGAAATAGGTAGGAATATAATCCCATTATTTCCTCTGTCTTTTGTGTGTAGAAATTAAGACAAAGAGAAGTGTGTTAATAACAAATAAATGCTGTTTTTCTTTTCTCTGCAGTAAAAGAAGTGGAAAGCAAGCATTGCAGAATAATGAGGTAATTCTTTCTTCATATCAAATGTTCTTTAATAATTTTAAATAAATCAGATTTTTTAAGACTAAGTCCTGTCACTGTAGTTTAATCTTTACTCTGGTGCAAGTATGGTTTGAATGACACTTTCAGACTTGAATTGGTGAAACAAATGGAAGAATCAGGTTAATCACAGGAGGCTGAAGTTCGACTACATAATTATGGATGCTTGATGTGCCCAATGCCCTTTTTTATCTCTTATTGCCCTATGAATTTGTAAGGAATTAGTGTTGTAGGTTTTTCTGTGTAGATAGAAGCAAACATCTGTGTATAGATTTGGTCTAACTTGTATTTATTTTTTATGTAAAAGAAAAATGTATGGATCAAGATGTCTGACAGTTTCTAAATTAGAAACTACTTCAAACATCTCATAGGAGGATTGGCATTTCCCTGATCTTTTTAGTGTCTGTCAATTAATTTATTTGAAAATATTATTATTGTCTTTAAGCTAAGATTTTTGTTTCATAATCAAATAAAATATGACAGACCAAAAGGCAGAGTCTGTGAGTCTGGTGTTACAATAGTGTGGGTAGATTTTATATACTTTCATCTCTAGCTATCAGACACTGTGTTTGTAGTTTCTGTTACAGGAAAGCAATAATGTATGTAGGATCATGCTTCATTAGGACTGAACAGTAGTCTTAGTTGTTTGGATTGCTTGGATTTTAGTGTTAACAATTTTCAATTAAAGTGTTGTAATCATCTGCTGCGTAGCATCCTGTTTGGTTAGAATTTTTATTCATAGTTTGTGTTCACATAGATTCATGAAAAGGATTGAACTATTGTTGACTTCATGCTGTGAGAAACAGGTGTAGGCTTCTTCACAGAGCATTCAGAGTGGATCTTTTTCAGGTTTCCTATCTATCTTGTAATACCATTGATAGCATGGTTCACACGAGCCTTGGATAGCAAAGGTAGCAGGGTTGTGTAGATTAGACAGGACTTGTTCAAAGCACTCGTGTGCCCTTTTGGTCTGATTTGAGGACTGAATTCTTCTGTCATGTCCTTACATGAAGGAAAAGAAAAGAACCTGGACCATTAGGTTTTAAAAAGTATCCAGGTTAGTCAGGACAGAAGATAGGGTTTATGGAGCGAACAAGTGAAACTGACTCAAATAAACGATGGTACAGGACGAGAGGATTTTTAAGTCTGGTAGATATACCTAAGTAGGAATGTGTTGCACTATTTCGTAGAAGTAAAGCAGTAAAAAATTCTAGTGTCACTTGAAGCAAGTTTGGGCTATACAGTCAAAGGGTTTAAACTATTGATTGTTTAGACAAATAATGGGAGGCATCTTTCAAAATACTGGTGTCTTTTAGAGACAAGCAAGGTCAAGAGATGTTTGCATTACAGCTTGCACTTGGATGTACTTTAGTGCTGTGGTCTGTATTGTTTGTATCTCATCTTTAACCCAGAACTCAAATAAAAGGTATTTTATATCATAGCAGCTTCTTTCTGTTGCAGTTTGTTTTGATAGCTCCCAATTCTTTATTTAATTAGTCTGAACAAATCTTAAGTCAAATGCTACAGAAGGAAGGTAGCTGTAAATTACTTGGGTAGGGAAAATAGCACATCAACAGTTCAATAATACAAAAATTTATAGGTTTTCTTGTTTTGTTCTGTGTGCAGCAGAAAGAGGGAAAGAAGGAGCGAGCCATGGTGGACAGAGTGTTTATTGCACGAATATGGCGAATCCTGAAAATAATGGTCCCTAGAACACTTTGCAAAGAGGTAAGCATTGCTTGCAGTAGTAATGAAAGAAATAAAGCTATAGTCAAGTCTCTTTTGAAATTACATCAGAATTTAAACAACTGCACATACATTGCTTTAATAGGGCTAAATTGTGATGTGTATTTTAAAATAAAAACTTAGTATTATAAAAGTCTACGTTACACTCAGTTGTTACATCACTAAAGATTCTGGTTTCAATTACAAGAGAAGCCATTTACTGTATGCTGGTTACTGCTGTAGCATGACTTTTAAAAGGGCATCTGGGTTTGTCTTGTACAAGGCAGTACACTTCTGTGTGCAAATGCATCCTACTTTAAATAGGATGCAGTTCATTCATTATTTTGATTTAGTAATTTATATCTAGTCTGACTTTTATTAGAAAATGAATTAATCAAAAAGTCTCTCAGCATCATTTCAGGAAAGCTATGCAGTGTAGAAGTCAGTGCCTCTGTCTTTCTCATGCTTTCCAGGACACTTTAAAAAAATTCAAAACATTAGTTGAGCTCAGAACTTAAGCAGTGAACTGTAAGAACTTATACATCAGGCACAAGAGCAGTGAATTGCAATGTCCAGAGTGTAGAGCAAGCATGGCAGCCAGCTTAGCCTGCATGAGCAGGGGCCTTCAGCAGCCCAGTTACCAAAAGGAGGTGCACTGAAGGTAGAAGCATAAATGAAAATGCCTGTGAGCGTGCTCACAGAGCTGGCCTTCATCAGCTTCAAAAGGTTATGGCCATTAGAAGAGGTTACAAATAACTCAAGAAAACCCAAACCTTGCTCCCAAATTTGAGAACAAGGTTACTGGAAGCTACAAACTGGTCAGCCTCACCATGTTCCTGGCAAGACTGTGAGTAAAACTTCCTGTAAGCTAACTCTGGCCACACAAAGGACAAAAAAGTGATTGCAAACAGCCTGGATTTACCAGTGACAGATCATGCCTTACTAACCTGATTGCTTTCAGGGATGAGAGAACTGGCTGTGTGGAAAAGGGAAGAACAGAGGATGTAGATATCAGGTCTCCCTTAATACCCTGATAGCCAAACTGAATTGGCTGGATGAGGGGACAGTGAAGTGGATGGAGAACTGTCTGCACTGTGGATCTGACAGGTGGCTGGTTACTAGTGGCCCTGTTTTGAGTAGGGAGCTGAAGTAGATGATATAGATGTAGTAGATGAAGAACAGGTCTCTTGCAACCTTATGGCAAAAGGATGTCTCACAATAGCACTAACTTCTTTATTCCTGCAGTCCTCCATCTTATAATGTGTGTTCAATACACGTATCAACAAAATACAGCTTTTTTAAAGGCAAATGTTCACCATAAAAGTCAGTACTTTATTAGAAGTATTGTATGCTAATATGTTTCCAGCAAAGTAAGCCAAGGCAGCAGAGTAATACTTTTCTGTTAGTTACATTTGGATGTCTTACTGGAAGAAAATGGTGAATTTTAGCCATTATTTAACTGTTGCACTTCTGTGGCTGTATTAGACAGGTTATTTGCTGCTTATTGCTGTGATGCTGGTACTCCGCACTTACTGTGATATTTGGATGATCCAAAATGGAACAGTCATTGAAAGGTACCTGTACATTTGTTATTTTTAAACATTCTCTCATGTGTTTAACAGGGAAGGTCATCTATCAGAATACACAGTCAGAGATTTTATACCTTGCTTGTTTAAAACTGTTGGAAAACTAGTGCAGTTGCAATTTGGGGAGGAACCACTATATTTTGGTAAATAAAAATAAAATTTGATTTATTATATTATTTTTATTCATCAATAAAATTATTCTATTAAATTAATATTTTTAAGCTCTTTACTAAATACTCATTTGGTAACATTTTCTACACAGAGGCTCTAAATCTTGTTGATCTGAATGTCCAAGAAGATACTTCAGAGTAGTGGTTTTATGTCTTAGATTTAGACATACTGTGTTGGTATTAGGACTTTTTTTTTTCCCATTTAGCAGTTTGCTTTTTAGGTTGATAAAAACAATACTTTCAGTCTTAATGTGTTAGAAAGTGGTTTTTAGACCTCCTGTTATTCTTGCTGGTCTTGTTGCTAATTGAAGCAAGTCAGAAGGTGTCTTGAACTGTGAATTCAAAATGATACTGTGTTTGAGGAGAGACATGTGGTGCTTTGTGAATGCAAGGACTGCATTGTTTCTCTTGTGAGAATCTGTGAAAGCAGTGAATGGAAAGAACTGGTATTTTGTGACCATGAATTTCTGAGCCCTTAATGTGGGCAGTCACAGAGGAGCAGACAGGCGATAACTGCTCGCTCTGCCCCTTGCCACTCAGCTTTCTCCAGGGTGTCAGACTGCACCTGATGCTGCAGGTTTCCATGATGATTTTTTTTTTTCTCTCTGTGGTCTCTTGAGAGTTTACCCACTTAAGACCTGTGAGTTTATTCTTTGTTGTTTCTCTTGTAACTGACTCTTAGCTGGTGGTCATTTGCAGTGCTATCATTGGCCGCAGCAGAAAAGATTTCAAGAAATACTTGTTCAACTTCATTGCTGCAATGCCTGCTGTAAGTGCTTTTCTTGTGCTAACCTATTAGTAGAACATATTTGAAATGTAAATTAGGATTTTGAGGAAAAGATCTCAAAGGAATGTCTTAAAACCTATGGAAATTAATCGTTTTACATACAGGTCTGTGTGAAAACACATTTAGTTTTCTGGCTCCAGCGTGTAGGAGGCTTTATCAGCATATTTCCCATTGGTAGGAACTAATTTTTAACAGATATGTTCAGGTTTTCAGGTTAGTTTTGTTGATGGCAATTTTGACTATAGGTTTGGGATGGGTTTTTTTGCACCATTGAAGATGAAGATTTTTGTTTTAGACTTCAATTTTTATATTTCTTACATTTTTCACATATTTGTTATGCTTTCTTCCACGCTTTTAAATTTTCTTCAGCTTGTTGACTTCTCGGATCTGTACCAGATAGAAATAATTGTTGCTACCTGGTTGGCAACAAAATTTTAAAACGAGTTGACAGATTTAAAGCAGTGGTTGTCAAATGATGGCTCTTTTCTGGAGTTTATCAGAAGAGCTGAAAATATGTAATGTAAATGTATTTTATCTTACGTGGTGAGATCCACTGGGACCTGGAGACAGAAACCTAAGCAGTGGTTTTGTGGAAACTGATTAGTCTTGGGTGTTTATGGCATTATTGACTTTAAGGGGAGAACTTATCTGTTTAAAGTGTTTACACAATTTATGCTGCAAATTGATCAAAGTATATTTGATCTTGTTAGTTAAATATTATTGTCTCTTATTTTAGATCTCTCTAGTGAATAACTTCCTGAAGTATGGTCTAAACGAACTGAAACTCTGCTTCAGAGTAAGACTTACCAGATATCTCTATGAAGAATATCTTAAGTAAGTCACACCTTGTCTACAGTTTTTAAAAGTTAATTCAAGTCATTTTAAGTAAGAAGATTGCGAGTTTGCAATTAACTTGCAGTTGAGGGTGAGTGGCTTACCTGTTGTATATGCTATGGATGCAAAGACAGTAAAGTTGGCTCTGCTGGGGGAAAAAATGCCCTGTACTGCTTCCATGATTGGATCAGATTCCAGACTACTTCAGGTGCCTTCATATGGTGGAGGCTGAATTGGGTGCATGAGCTTGAGTAGCTCCTTGTGTCCTGCACTGAATTTTGGTTGTCAGATGTGCTGTAGCAGAGTATGTGAGGGTCTTCTAAGTTCAGCAGCAGCATGAGCCTGAATTTCAGGTCAGACATCCTGGAGCCTAAATGCCTAAACAATCCTGCAGCATTTAATGTGGATTTATTCAGGTAGAAGCACAAGCTATGTTGATTTCATACAGTAATTTAATGTTTGCACTACTTAGCATCTCAGTTGTATGAAGCAAGAACTAGTTGCAGTTGTTTCAGTTCCCAGGTAATGTTTTGGTTTTTTCTGCCACTTAGCAATTGTTTTGTTTCAGAGCTTATACATACTACAAAATGGGAAATCTGGACAACAGGATAGCTAATCCAGATCAACTCCTTACACAGGATGTGGAGAAATTCTGTAATAGTGTAGTGGACCTGTACTCAAATCTTAGCAAGGTAAGTCTTCCGAGAGAGAACTTTGAGTAGTAGCTGTAGACATTTAAGATGGGGGTTGTAGAGCTTTGGAATGTTCCTCTTATCAGGTACATAGCCAAATACATGGCATTATATTTTCATTCAGTATTTCTCATAATTGTTTCAGTTACATTATTATGGATTTTAGTCCACCTTTGATAAGTGAGCAGAGTGTCATTACAGACCTAAAATAGCAAAGTACTCTTTTTAAATGGTATGTATTTATCTGAAGATCATGAGGTTTTTTATGTTCAATTGAGCCAAAGTTTTCAGGAAAATGTCATGTGGTTGAGATTCCTTTTGTCTTAGCTTTTAGTTTGTATAATAGGCTAGCCAGTATTTTAGTACAGAGCTGTAACTGTTCTTAGGGTGGTACAGGCTTCTGAACTGTTTTGTATTAGTTTTGTGTTTATGTTCTAAGGCTTTTTTCCTATACTTCTCTTACAGCCCTTCTTGGATATAGTTTTGTACATCTTCAAGCTAACAAGTGCAATAGGAGCACAGGTAAATTGAGCGGGGTTTTTTTAGAACTATTAGCACATTTTCCCTTCTTTGGTTATAGCCTTGTACGTTTTGGAATTTGAGGAAAACTCTAGGTGGTAGTTGTGGACTCCTACATCATTTGAAGGGCTATACTGAAAACATGCATTTACACTTAATATTTTGTGTGCTTTAGCGCCCTCTGTTTTGAGACAAGCAAAATAAACCCCAATATTTTCAGGCATTTGATCAACCATTNCAAACAAAGTTCTTTATTTTCTTCTGGTACTTATTTGGCAGTCCTGTTTAGTGCAACACCTTTTTGACTGCTTATATCTTGCATTAATTCCATTTAAGGGTGAAAATAAGTTTTCTGTTTCTGTGCAGCTTCTATGAAGGGGAACCATTTCTTGCATTGAGCTCTAAGATTCATTAAGCTGAATAATTGCAGAATTAATTCTTAAAATTAGTGAAATTATACATTATCAAAAATGTTCAGGAGTTGAAAAGCAGTATCTGTGGGTCCCATGATGCAAATTTTGTTGAGACAGACTTGCAGTAAGGCTTAGCTAAACCTTGGTAACTTTATCAATGTCAGATGTCTTTCTTCTGCTATCTCTAGTAGTTACTATGTGCAGTTTATGCCAAATTCAGTTTATGCCATTCCACACTTCAGTGGTATTTAATAATCTCAGTCTATGGAAACTTAGGATCCAGGACTGCTTGAGAGACCCAGTAAATATGTATAGATAGAAGCAGACAATGGGGTTGAAATATTGGCTGGATGTGACAGTTCACCAAATGTAAAGAAAAAGAAGTAGGCAGAAAGGGGGGAGAAGAAATGAGAGTGCACCAGTAAATCAATAATGAAACAAACTAGGATAGTAGGGGACAGGTCACTGTGTGGTGATAAAGACCTGGATAGAAAGCTGATGTGGGAAGGACATCTGCAGACAGAGAATTAGTAAAATGATTAAAGTAATATTTGCAACACCAAAGAAGGTGACATGATGGGAATTGAGTGTAATTCAGTGAATGTAATTGAACTGGCAACATAGACACATAGGAGGTGAGAACTAAGGGATTCATGTTTTCTGGGCGTTTTGGATACAGATACTGTCACTTGAGACCACCTAAGCTTTTATTCTTTTTCGATATTCACAGGGTCCAGCTAGCATGATGGCATACTTGATAATTTCAGGGTTTTTCCTTACACGTTTAAGGAGACCAATTGGCAAGATGACTATTGTAGAACAAAAGTATGAAGGGGAGTACAGATATGTCAACTCACGGCTTATTACAAACAGGTAGACGCTCTCTTGGATGCTAATATATAAATGACAATACTGTGGTGCAAATGGAAGTTCTGTGTTAAAATATACTGGGGAATTGTGATGCTGTATTACTATACTTGGGAGGTCTAAGCCAAGTGTTTGCATCTTTATGTGCTGCAAAGTAATTTGCATGTGCATTATATTCCATAGTCAAGACTAAGTAGGGTATAATAATTCTGTGTTCTACTGTTCTGAAAAAGTACAAACCCTTATCTCATAAAGTAACTAAAGCTGCCATATTCCCATATTTAATGGCTGACTTTTTTCAAAGACTAACAAAATGAAATTGCATTATTTTTGTTTGTTTCTTTTTAGTGAGGAAATTGCTTTTTACAATGGAAACTTGAGAGAAAAACAGACTATTCACAAGACTTTCCGTAAGCTGGTAAGCTTCTTTTATCTCTTAAAACATTTTAAGCAAAACTTAATAATCCTATTGTGACATGCACCATGCATTGCCATGCATTCATATAAATTGACTTACAGTGGCTTGATGTTTTTGCTGCTACATTCATTAGATTAAAAAATTTGCAGCTAGACTATAAGCAGAACAGAAATTTCTGTTAGAATGGACTTTCTCTTGCCATTTATCTCCTTGTCACCCATCACAATTATTGTTCTCACTATTTAGTTTCATGTGTAGATTATTTTGATCACAAATGCAAGTCTTTGCCAGCAGCGACTTTTGTGCAGTGCTTACCACACTTGAAGGCATGTTTCTGAGGTGCTGAAAAATAACTGTTTGGATCCAAATGTCTAATAAAAGATAGTGAAACAGGTGTTGGTAGAGTTTGAACTTCTTTCTTCTGTAACTTACCAGGTGGAACACTTGCATAATTTCATCCTGTTCCGGTTCTCTATGGGTTTCATTGATACTATCATTGCCAAATGTAAGTGTGTGTCAAGTGCTAATGGATTTCTATAAATGACATAACAGACTTTTTACTTAAGAAATATCTTATTTCTTACTGTTTCAATTAATCTGTAGCTTAATATTTATTCTTAAACTGCAGACCTTGCCACTGTGGTTGGCTACCTGGTTGTTAGTCGTCCATTTTTGAACCTGTCTGATCCTCGTCATCAGAATAGCACTCATGCAGAACTTCTGGAGGTAACTAGACCAGAATTAAATCATCATCTATATTTTAAATTTTGTTAGTCCACATAAAGAAACTTTCCTCTACTCTAGGATTACTACCAAAGTGGGAGAATGCTGCTGAGAATGTCTCAAGCTTTGGGCAGAATAGTCCTGGCAGGCCGTGAAATGACAAGACTGGCTGGGTAAGCTTAGTAGTAAGAATCTTTGTCATCACAATTTCGGAAA
>VWZN01000917.1:0-23867 GCA_013396955.1 Regulus satrapa
CAACCAGTCTGTTTCCATATTGTGTCTTTTTAATGGAGATATTACAGAATATTTAAATCAATGTTATGACTAGAAAGACTCAGAAGGTGATGTATATCATCTAATTTTACATGCACTGTTAAAAAGAAAATTAGTAATGTTGGAGCACATCTACTGTAATTGAAGACTGAAAGATAAATATAACAAGTTTAGAATAGAATTTTTGTTGTCATACTTTAGAAACTGATTAAAACCAAACTACTGAAAATAGTAGTAATAAGCATTGAGAACTTTCACAGTTTTGGATTTTCTGTGCAATACGTAGTGTTTCTATTATAATGTTTCTATTTCAATTAAAATGCAACTAATTATGCATGAAGATAAAATACTACAGTTGCCTAAACAAAGCAGAAGAGTTTCTTTTCCTTAAATTGCTGTTGGTTCAGGACATGTCTTCTTTCATCATTGGTTTATATATTTAGCAAGTGGTCCCTAACTGTAACAGAAAAAGTTCAGTAGGCTTTTAACGCAGCGCATATTTCCTCATAGTAGAATTCCTCTGAGTGTAGGTCATTGTCATAATTTTTTTCTCTCTCTTCATTTGCTGATATTTTCATCAATATTTTGACATCTCCATTGGCTGTTTTATTCCTAGCTTGCTGCTTGGTGACAGAAAGGTAAACAGACAGCACTTTGGCTTTGGTAGCTGCTAAACAAAACAGCTGAGTCTCCAAATGACTGCTAAGGCTCTAAATATTGCAATTTAACAGTCTAGGGGAAGCCCACTCTAGAAATATCAATTTTTAATTGCAGCAGCAATTAAACTAAATCTGTATTTCTCATCCAATTGCCATGCTGTGTGAAAGCTGGTGCTACCATTGCAAAAACACAGCAGAGAGATTGAATGTGTTGCTCTGTTATTTAGGATGATAGTAGGGACACCATACCAGATATCTCTAGAGAATGAATTTGTTATGGTAAATTCTCTTTCTGTTCCTTCCAAATGTACAATTCTGTAATAAGTAATGAAGAAAAGTTTTACAGTGCAAGGAACTTATTTTTTCATATACATATATCAGAATGTCAATACAGATTAAAAAATATATATCTAGGAAAATATTTATAATGGCTTTTAGGACGTGTTTCATAATACAGTGTTGTAAATTATTAATTAAATGTATTTGTATCAATTACATAAGCCTGACTATATTAGTTTTTTAATTTGTTTAAGTATGACTTATCACTGAAATAGCAGAAAAGTATTCTTGAATAACCTGAACAAGAATAAAATTTCAAAATTCAAAATAAAAATTCAAATATAATTTCCAGTCTCCTTAAATAGCAATGAGGCTAATTTTTGCATACATCACTGTGTCTTAGACCTCATCTTTGTTTGCCATGTTATCCAAATATCCTAAGAATGAGTTTTGTTCTATTTTCACGGGAATTAGACAATGGAGAGATAAAATATGTATCAATTAAGTCTCCCATTATAAAAACATTTTATTTAATTATAACACAGAATTGATTTGGAAACATAGGGTAGCTATGTTTAAAAATTTTATTATTATGATCTTCACGCAGCATGGTTCTTTCAGTTTGGAAGATCAAAAGAGATCCTGTGTTCTGTGATCCTGAAGAGATTAATTAGATCCTGTGTTTGTGTCAAAATACCTGTACAATGACAGAATAGGGGTCAGGGAGATTTGTAAGCTTCAGTAGTTAAGGTGAAGTGTTAAATTATTATTTTACTTAATACTACAATAATTTTCCCCATTTCTGAATATCAGAAGCCAGAACTGACACCTCTCATGAAGCATTCAGTCACAGTAAATATAGTGTTTAATAGTTCATTGTAGTAGTTAATAAAAATGCACATTAATTTTAGTTTTATATTATTTTTTGGAAGCTCCATTACATTTTAAAAATTTTAAGCAAACCATCTTTACAGTAAATCAATAACTGTCCACTGGGAAAAATAAATGCCCAGTGCATGTTTTTATGAGTCTAATTGTGATCAATATCTTTATTCATGTGGGTTTTTCTGGCGGAAATGTATTTAAAATTGTGAATATAAACCCTTCCTTCAGCATGCTTGTGAAATGCCAATTGATTTTGGAGAGATAAACACATGGGTATACATATCAGTATAATCGACCTATAATGCAGATATGTATCTCCAGCACTAAGTACTGTGGTTGTTATTTGTGCCAATGTTTGATGTGTGAATGTTCTCTCAGTGCAGCATCAAGGAATGGGCAGTTGATTTAGCTAGATATGTTTACATTTTCAAAAGATGTGTGTGGAAGTTAAAGCAGTATAATTAATTCCCAAATTGATTTTTCAATCTCTGAATCTTCACTACCTGCTATAGTAAGACCACTTTATAAATTATGAACACCAGAAACTGTAAGGGCTAAAGAAAACTCTAGGTGAGCTATTAAGATCTGTCTTTGTAAGCTGTTGGTTACTCTTTCACATTACCTTAGTTTCAACAGTTACTGGTTGTAACTCAACTTATCCTGAAATTATCCTTGCTAAAGTATGCTCCAGAAAATTTTGTATTCACATAGAGAGTATGGATAGCTGTTTTGCACACACGAATATTTAATCATTGAAGACTTTCAATATTCTTGTTGTCCTATTAAGTTATAAATTGATTTATGAATTATAAAATACTAATTTCTATAAAACTCCAAGTATTCCTGAGCTTTCACTTGATGGTATGTGTGGAGGGAATCTCTGCTGATAGCTGTAAAATCTGCAAGTTTTTGATGACCACTTTTTATGTCAGTTTTGTCCACCAATGTAGCAAAAAGCTACTGAGTATTTAATGATAAATTAAATTTTATAGCTTGAGTACAGTGTTGTGTCACATAACTGCTTTTTGGTTTTGTATTAGAATTGTGCAATCATTCAGCTTGGAAAACATCTCTAAGACCAAGTCAAACAACTAAGCCAGCATTGCCAAGGCCATGTCCCCAGCTGCCATTTCTACACATTTTTAAATGTCTCCAGGAATGGTGACTCCACCACTGCCCTGAGAAATCTCTTCCAGGGCTTGGCAATCCTTTCAGTGATGGCATTTTTCCTTATATCAAATCCAAATCTCCCCTGGAACAACCTGACACGAATTTCCTCTTTTTCTATCACTTCCTAGATGGGAGAAGAGACCAACTCTCACCTGGCTACATTCTCTATTCAGGGAGTACTGGAGAACAATAATATTGCTGTTATTAACATTCTTTTCTCCAGGCTGAAGACTCACAGTTCCCTTAGTCTAGGAGGGAGTCTTTCTTCCCCTACCTTATTCTTCTAAAAATACCTATAATCCAGACAAAAATATCCAGTCAATGCCTTGCTGAGTGTTCTGTTTGGATCTTTTGAAGTTTGACAAGAGAAAGTTTTCAAAGTGACTTATTATATCTGGGTGTTCTAAACTTTGCAAGTAAAAGTTGTTTGTTATTGAACCTTCTCGGAATTTTGTTTTTTCTCCCATGTACCACTCATGATAAATACTCTAAAAACCTGCTGAGTGGGCTGGGGCATTATGCACAGATGTTCCTCATTAGACTTGTACTTCAGACCCTTCCTCAGTTCTGTGGTCCTTCTCTGGACACAAGCCAGCACATCAATGTGTTGCCTGGAGTGAGGGACCAAACTCTTAGTAAAACTAAGATTTTATTTTTCCTTTGAATGCTTTGCAGAGCTAACAGTAATTTGGGTCTTGTATGCTTCAAGGAATGACTCTACTTTTACCAGAGTGAGCACTTGGCAAGCAAAGTGTGATGAGTTAGAATTTTTTCTTTTTACATATGCATATTCACCTGTGTGATCACTATTAATTTCAGTTTGGAAAAAAAAAAAAAAGTTCTCCTTTAGAGAAATATATAAAGGTATATTGTGTAAGTGCATCTAGTTACTTGATCTGATTTACTTTATAAAAATGTCCATTGTTTTCAACCATCAAGGACCTTGTATATGGTGTTTTTATAGGATTATTCTCTGTTATTTTAGAATATGCATACAGATCTGAATTAATTTTACCTGAAAAGCCATCATTTTTTGGTTAACTTATTTTAAGTACTCTCAAAATTCCTCAGCTTTTATTGCTCAAACAAATAAACAGCTTTGTTTGGGAAATTAGCTATGCATCAGAAAGATGAGTTCTTGTCTTCCCTTCTAACATTTTTCCCCCTTCTTGACTTAATATAATTTATGATGTCTTTCATACCATAACAGTTCAACATATATAATTCATAAGTTTTATAGCAAATTCACATCAAAACCCTCATTTTTAATACATTAAATTATTTCTCAGTTTTTTGTTCAACATGAGTGGTTCTGGTTATTTTCCATTTTGAAATTTTTTCATTCCTTGAATTCATACTTAAACTGTATTAGCTTTATTCCTGCACAATATGTTTTTAAAAGCCCAATGTGTTACAATCTACAGTGTTCAGGCTTATGATAAATAGCCTATCACCAGTCATACTGGCAACACCTCTGCCCATAGGGAGTTTTTTCTAATCACCTACATAAATTCTGAAGAAGATAGTTAGCTTCAGAGCTCATAGTTTACTTCATCATTTATCAGAATCATTAATTACATGTCTTTTGGGGCTTATGTATGAAAGATTTTAGTGTCAAAGTTTCTTTTTAGAAAATAAATCCCAGCCTCTGGTCATGAAATCAAGACTCATTTGATGATGACAAAGTATCAGCAGAAATTAATTTAGTTTCCACAGTTGTCAAGACAAATTCAGGAAATAGTTAGTATCCAGTGGTTGCTAATATGACAGTATCTAGTGGTTATTGCAAGGGTTTGGGTAGTTGGGGAGTGTGGATGTGGGAAGAATTGGAGGGGCTTTTTTGTTGTGGTTCAATTTGGGTGGTTTGAGGTTTATGGATGTGTTTGATTTTATTTGGACAATGTGGGTCAATGGAGTTGTGGTGAGATGTTTCTAAACCTCTTAAGCAAAGTTCTCATTGTCTGACTCAGTATTTCTTGCAGATGAACTTTGCATTATGGCACAGTTATCAACACGTAGATGTTGATGAATAACAAACTTTAGTCTATTTTTTACCTATCATTCCTGTCTTAGCATAGATATTAAAACATATAGTTTATTTGTGTATGCTTTCTTTATTGATCTATGCATCCAAATGTTTACTAACCCACCTGATCTTCCATTAACAGTGAAATCCCCAAATTAATGAATTATCTCTCCTCTGACAAAATAGTTCTTTTTCACCCTGTCTTTGTAATGAAACCCAGGTATTGAGAAAACGGAGGAGAGGTAATAAAGGATAGATAGTGTGTTAAGAGTGGGGTGGATTGACCTTGACGGGATGCCAGTTAGCCACCAAGACACTCTATCTCTCTTCTCTTCATCAGGACGCAGGGTGGAGAAAATAAGATGAAAAAACATTTGGGTGTCAAGAAAAGGGCAGTTTAATAAAGCAAAAGGGAAGACTGCACACAAAAGTAAAGGAAAATAGAGGATTTATTCTTTGCTTCTTATCAGCAGGCTTTGTCTGGCAACTTCCTGGGAAGCAGAGCTTCAGTATGTGTAGTGATTGCTCTGGAAAACAAACCTCTTAATACCAAATGCCACACCTCCTCATTTCATTTAGATTTTGAGAGAAATACCCTTGGTTAGTTTTGGGTCAGCTGTCCTGGTTGTGTTCCCTCCCAAGATCTTTCCCACCTCCAGTTTAAGGGGTGACAGGGAGTATGATGGAGAAACAGAAACCTGAAAAATAACTTGGATGAAAATGTTAGCTTTGTTTAGATCTCATATTGCTCATAGTATAGTGCAATTACACTGGGTTTATGGAATACAGTTGTAATTTCTTGATTGTTTTAATGATCACTAAAGAAATTTCAGTTCCAGCAGAGAAAATGGTAACCTGGAACTTCACAGCCACAAACCTTGTGACTCTCTTATGTTGTTGTGGCAAAAAATACTAAACACTAATATTAATTTCAGGTTCTAAACATTTGTTCCTGCACAGGATCAGAAGTGTCCCACATCTCTAGAAGTTGTGTTGAAACAAAATTTTTATACTGAGAAAATACTTGTCACCATAAAGACTCTTCTGAATATGCAAGTCAAAGAAATGCATTATTAAAACTAAGTGTGGCACTCGAGTACACCCATTCTGATTTTTAATGCAGTTCTTTAAAACTTCTCTTATTCATGCTAAATAAAGAAGCTTCCAATGTCAAGCAATCTGGCTGATACAGACTACATATTTTTGTATATAAATAATTTTGCCTAGTATTCTGAATGTGAGGTAGCTTGATAGCTATAGTTGATAGCAATTAGTGCAATAATTTTACTTGTATATGCCAGATTCAGTATTTTTACTTAGGCTTTGAGGCTGACAGCTTGAGACAAGGTGAAAACTGATTCGCCTTTGTGTTGCTGCCCTTCAGGGGATCATATGCAAATGATAAATTGCCTGAAACCAGGTCTGTAACTCACCAGTGATGTTGATGTGAAAGAACGATGAGGAAAAACAAGGCTGGGGAAGAAGCTGACTAGTGATGACTAACTTCAAATTAACAAAATTACCAGGGTTTCTCGATATTCAAATCCACCCCAGCCACCACAAAGTAACAGAGACTAAAATATGTTTGAAAAAAATCCCTTGCAGATGGTAGAAGCTTGCTGGAATATGGCATTATAGAGAAGTGATTCTAATATCCAGCAAGAATTGTATGAGAAGTAAAGTGTTGTGCTATGTTTTGTGGGGAATAAAAAAAGAGGTTAAAGGTCCATTTTTTTCAGTAAGTACAATTAAAACCTGTTTGAAAGAAGTAAATTTCAATATTTGGGCACAAAGTGATCCCATTCATAAGGATTTAAACTGTGTGTTTTGGAGAAGGTGTTTGTGAATTGAAACTGATATTTAATTGTAGTAAGGTGCATGTTTCCTGAAAAAACCTTGAAGTTTTTATTTGTTTGGTGTATCCTCAGAATCTAATTTAAAACTACAAATTTTTGTTGTAAGAATCAGATACCCAAGAGGTTTTGACCATAAATGAAAACCCCAAAACTCTAACAGAACAAAGAACATGAAGTAATGTAAAAACAAGGATTTTTTTTGTGTTTTCCAAAAACTGCAGTCTATGGGGTTGGGGAAGTAAGTGGGGGTTACATACTTGGGCTCTTTCTAGACTTTTTCTTTTAAAGGTACTTCATTGAGATCATAAAAAGTTATGAAATTATTAGAGCTTAAAAAGGGGATCTTTAGATATACTTTCTTTAGGCCTGAAAGAGATTGAAATGCTTGCAATGGATTGAGAAAAGACAGGAATGGATTCTGCTGCAACTCAGGTAACTTTTTAAAGCTCACAGGCCTGGGGATGGGAAGACACCATGCCATTTCCTCTGTCATCCTGTTTAGACAAGTTACATAGGAGGCACCAAGTTTGTGTGTGTGTGGGCGGGGTTTGTTTGTTTTGTTTTTGTTTGTTTGTTTTTAAAAAAGTATTAACATAGCCACTCCTTTTGGAGATATGTGGGAATTGGGATGAGGGGAAGGGAAGGTGTATATTTTAAATGTTTTCTTTTTCTTTTCCACTTGACACAATGTATTAGACTATTCCAACCATAGCTGCACATTTAAAAAAATTAAGCTACCTCAAGAAAAAACATGATCCAACTATATTGATTTTTAATTTTAAAAATTAAATTTATAATTCCCAAAGATAATCCTTGTGCACAGGAATTGTTCCTCCCAGTGAAATACAATCACCACAGAGTCTGTTACAGCAGCTGTCATGGACTGATCCCATTTCGCGTGCCCCTTCAGGGCTCGGAGTAGAGGAGGTAAAGGAGTCAGGAATGAACAAGTGAAATTGAGCCTGGAAAGAGGAAGGGTGAAGAATGTTTCTCAGCCAACTTTATTTTTAATTTGCAACAAAATAAATTTCCTTAGGTCAAATCTGTTTTTCTTGTAATGGCTAATTATTAAGTGATTGCCCTGTCAATCTTAACCCACAGGCTTTTTCACATTATTTTCTCCCTTTGTCTACGGAGGAGGAGTGAGAGGGGGCTGGGGGGTGGGAGCCAGCTGGCCAATGTCAGCCCACCAAGGTTTGGGTGGCAATTTCTCTGAAGTCTCCTAGCAGGAAAGAAACAATCAAGTACAGTTATAAATAGATTATGTAACTATGACATGAGTATCACCTTTAACCTCATCAAGCACAGAGACTTTTGGCCAAGAGTTGCAACCTGTGCTCACCAATAATTCTTAAAATTCAAGTGCAGGAAAATGCTGGCATTATAGGATCCTGATGGAAAGAAAAAATAAGCAAGTATGTTATTAAAAATATTGCTAATATTAAATACTGTAGTGTTTAATTGAAGACTAGAAATTCATATTTTCATTACAAAAATACCACTGTGTTATTATGTCAATAAAAAGCCTTTGCAAAGAAACTCC
This sequence comes from Regulus satrapa, assembly GCA_013396955.1. NCBI lineage: Eukaryota > Metazoa > Chordata > Aves > Passeriformes > Regulidae > Regulus > Regulus satrapa. Next base: position 8,437 of record VWZN01000917.1, read on the forward strand.
ATATGAAATTTGAAGGTACATAGTAAAAAACATTAGAAAAACACCTTTGTGTTTTCAAATGTTACCTGACTTGTATTTCAATTCTTACAAAAATACGGCTTTGGAAACAGTAATAACTTCATTTCTCTGTGGAAATAAAATAAGAATTTCATATTTTGGGCTTGAATAAGACTAAAGTGGAAGTGGTTTTGGTTAAATTGTTTTGCTTTTTGATGCAAGGTATTGAAGAAGGAATTGGAATAACTGATTCAAAAATAATTTTATAGCACTTAATTACAATAAATCTGCTTTTGATTCATCTGCAGATGAATTCTGCAGGCAAGTTATGTTTGAAAAATTGGTATAGGAAATTAATTCCCAGGTATGATCCGTCTTTATAAGAATGTAACTCATCTCCTCTTCCCTCTACTTTCCTTCTCACTCACAAAGCTTAGACCCAAGTCTCTTTTCTGCTTTTCCAATAGATGTTAAGACTTGTTATAACTGTTCCACAGTTATTAGAAGTATTCTGATAAACAAAAGAGAATATACAGAGTAAGCTGTGTGATTAGAAAATTACTTTTTTTGAAGCTAGTGCTTTCATCATGAATGTCACTCTGTAAAATTGCTGCAGTCATACAGCACAGCCTTGTAAAAGTAATTTGAAAATTTCTTTATGTTAGTGAGAGGAGAGGAAGAAAACTCAAACAACCCCAAACTTACCCCAAACCTACCCCAAAATTATATAGTTCAAAAAATACTGTGCAAAGAAGTCAAAAGGTTACATTCAGCTGATGCCTTAAGTTTTAGTTTCTATATTTTTCAGACTGTGTTATTTAGTATAGTTCTGGGTTTCATACTGGGGGCTGGTAAGCTCTCTTTACACAGTGGACAGACAAAGCAATTCCTTCCCTCTCCTGGTACCAAGGAGGACCAATGCAGATTTCAGGCCGAAGAAGTACAAACAACTGTGAAGAGAAAAACAAGGAGGATGGAGCTTCATAACCTGAAGCTTCCATTGGACAATTAGCTCCAATATGCTAATGGACCAAAAGTTATAAAAATGTGAGACCTCGTGATTGGTCATCCATTTTTGGGACGATTTGGGTGCATCTGGGGTGCAGCTAGGGCTCTGGTACTGCCCAAGGTGCATCCACTGAGGCCTTTAATAAGTACCTATTTTATCCCTTCACTCTGTCTAGTCTCTGTTCCAGGTCAGCCTTCCAAGGCAACACAGCAATTTTGACTGCATTTGATTGCCACTGTGACCTTGAACATCAGTATAGTATCTGCAAGTACTTAGATATTACTATCTCTGTTGGCATTGGATGCTTTGAAAATTCCTGACAAAAGGTGGTAGCTGTGGCACCCTAGAAATAAGTAGCTTTTGAGGAAATCATGCTATGTATTTATTTGTTAAAAAGCATTTGGGAAGAGTTACACATTTCTTGTGAAACTGCAAAAGTATTGAAAGGAATCCACTCAACAGTCATGAAAAAACACAGAGGAAATATTTATGTCTTGCTTTTTGAGAACAATTTACTAAATCAGATTTTTAAAAATATGTTGTCTCTCTTCTAAGTTCTGATTTTCTGTCTGAAAAATATGAGGGGTGTTTTTTAGGAGGAGGAAGTTCTTGCAAGATTCAAAAGAATCATATAATAAGTTTGCTATCTTTGAAAGAGCTCTTGCTACATTCTAAAGTTTACATGTGATACAGCAGATACCTTGAAGCTGTGAACAGTTTTTGAGGAAGGAACTGACAACCTGATTACATTCTCTACTTCTTCAGTATTATGTGCCTTCAGTCTATTTTTTCCTTTCACTTTTTTTTTTCAGAGTACAAGTGACATATAAATTCAAAAGCCTGTTCATATGTCTCTAGCAAGAAAATTCTTCCATGTCCTGTAGTTTCATCATTTCTGCTAGGGGAAGATTATCACTGCTTTTCTAGCTGCACAAGAACTTCAGTTTTACCTTTCATTTCGTTAAGGCCTATTTTTTATAGGTATTATGGGTTTTTGTATAAGGCTTTGAAATGTGGCACTAAAGCATCTGGGAAGTTAAAAATGAGGAGATCATTTTAATATTTGGAGGGTTTTGTTTGAATGCTGTTTGAAGACCTCAAGATCTTTTAATGCTTGCTGGAAATATTCAGGAAGACTGCTGTAAATATTCAGGCAGTCTATTGGTTTTCTATTGTCCTTGAGGGCAGTTGAGTGCTGCTCAGGTTTGAGTTTTGATTAGTATATCTGCACTTCCATGAGAGCTAATAGTATAAATATATGATGAAAGACGTTTACCTACAGCAGGTAGTGGGACTTGATCTGTAGAGGACTCTGTACAGAGCCCTTTATAGCTTCTCAGCAGAATAAATATTCTTTCTTTCTGAATGGGAAGCTCAGGGCTTGGAGCTTAATTTCCTCATGCTTTTGGGGGACCTTAGAGGTACCTCTAACCCTGTTGGCACAGGCTGCTGCTATATATTTTCTCATCCTTAGGTCAATGCTGAAAATAAACCGCAGAGTGTGAAATCAAGACTGTTCTGTTAGACTGCTCTGATTGCTACAAAAGGTGCAAGACCCAGGTTTTGGAGCACAGGCTGCTTGTGCCTTGCACTCTTAGAGATCACAGCTACTGCATGAGGAACAACAACATCAGTAAAAGCAATGGGGTATTGCTCTTGAATGACCACGATTATTATCTACTGCAGAGGAGTAGACAGGAGGAGGCCAGTGATGAAAGGGCTGATGGTTGTGTTATGACAAGGACTTGTAAGGGTGGCAAGAGAAGTGCTGACTGTGGTGGGGAGGCTGTGGCCATTCACAGGGAATGCAGCTACACAGTCTTACAAACAAGGTCATTAATTAGTACAGCTAAGAAACTTTCTTGAGGGGTGCAACATTAGGCAAATGAGATTTGCCTTCAAAAATCATGACTGCCCTTGAGGTGCAGCAGGCAGGATAGTACTAAATCAAGGATTTATGTATTATATAAATTATACACTTTAATAATAAAATAAAATATTAAAAATTATATAAATGTTAATGTTAATAGATAAAATAATGTACCTATATATAAAAGAGAAAAATATGAATCCATACATCTTTGTATAATCCTCCACACAGATCTGTGTGTGTTTCTGTGTATATAAGGTACATATATACAAGAAAAAAAACCCTGTGCCAGGCAGATAGAGCTGGGGCTGATCAACCTGGAGAACAGAAGGCTGCACAGAGACCTCACAGCAACCTTCCAATATCTGAAGTGGGCCTACAGGGAAGCCAGAGACAGATTCTTTATTAATAAATGAAGGTTATCTCTATTGAAAAAATCCTTTACTGTGAAGGTGCTGAGGCACTGGAATGGGTTGCCCAGAGAAATTGTGGTTGCCCTATCCCTTATAATCAGGTTATTAAAATTTTTAGAGCAATGTCTCTGCCTGAGTTAATGTACAAATGAGACCATATGCCAAAGTCAATAGCATGGATTTTATTTCACAGTAAATGAGAGAGAGAGAAAGACAATGAGAGAGAAGGGAAGAGAGAAAAAGTAATAGAAAAGAGGTGGGGGAAGAGAAAATATCACTACTCCATGGATCCCAATTATGTCCTGTTGATTCTCTCCATCAGGTCTTCTTGGTAGTGAGGGTCCCCCAAAAAATATAGAGTCCGATGGATTAATATCCATTTGGGTCAGGGGCCACCCCTTGGAGGGGGGGCAAGTTGAAACTGTCTCTTGTCAGGCAGAGATTCTGCATCTGATGCATTACTTTGCATCACGTGCAGTGTTCTGGTGCAAGGCCTCAGGAAGGAGTCTGGGGGGAGCATCAGAATTCTTTTATGAATTATGACACCTCTCAGCTGCCTCTCATGTGAAAATCCCATGGAAGTGGCCTTCCCGGGGTGAGGGAGTTTCACAGCTAAGCCAGTCTGTATAAGGGAAGATGGGTCACTGCCTCTGACCAGAGGTTACACCAACACATCCAAAACTCTCCTCCTTCACCTTGGTTATGGGGGAGTCTGTGCAAACCTGCCCTCAGCAGATGAGCCTGTGGACTACAGCCTCCCCACCACCACAAACCCAGCCAGGGATGATTTTTAGGACAGCTGCTGGGTTTGGCTTTTTAGTGGATGTATTATTCTCCCCTGGCCTTGTTTACTTCTCCCTACACCTGAGATAATTGGACCTTTGGGATAATCACCTGAGATAAGTGAGATAATTTGGGATAATTGACCTGAGGTTAGTGTCATCTTTATCTTATCTCAAACTCCCTTAGGCAGCTTAACTCACACTCTGAAATTCCAGTCAGGCATCTTAAGGGAGGGGCGGGCTTCTGTAGTCACAGCTTCTTTATGCAGTTTTGCCATAATGGGAAAACCTCCTTCATAACAATATTTAAGATATTAACCATAGCATTTCAGTCTCTGATATCACCCCTGGAAGTGTTCAAACCAGGTTCGACAGGGCTTGGAGGAACCTAGTCTAGTGGAAGGTGTCCCTGCCCAAGGCAGGGGAATGGAATGAGATGTTCCCTTCACCCAAGTAATTCTGTGATTCACTGTATGATTCTGTTTTCATATTTTAATATTTCTTGGTCCAAAGGAAGGGGCAGCAATTTGCAGGACTGCCTGTGAGGACATGTGTGTATGGCAGTGTCAAAAAATTTGTGTCAGTCATTCACAACACAGCAAAAAATCCTGCAAGGAATGGCTCTTTCAAAGGAGGGTCCTCTGTGCCTGTAATGACGGGGGGTTTCCCCTTTCTGATGTGCCTCTGAGGGCATTTCCTGCTGTCCAGCACAAATCTGCCTGAGAGCATGATAGCATGACAGCATCAAGAAAGCTGTGAGCCAAAGGAGAAGAATGATGATTTACACAAACTACATGTCTCTGACATAAAATGGTGGACCCCTTCCATAAAATGACAAACAAAAATTCTCATGTATGTGGAGGAAGGTTTTTCTTGGCCTGATGTATTTCTGAGTAAACTGGAGGGGCTAAATGCTTGTCAGCCAGCCATGTCAGATCACATCACTGGAAGAAAGGGAGACTCCTTCAGGACAAATGGCCCTTGAAGCTGCTGAGAGGGAGTGGGATTTTTGCCAGAAGCAAAGAAGAAGAGTGCTACATCATCATCATCATCATCATCATCATCATCATCATCATCATCATCATCATCATCATCATCATCATCATCATCATCTTACCCTTGGTGAACTGGCTTCTATTCAAACAGATTTATTTTAATATATATTAATTGATATATCCTGTAGTTATGTAGCTGCCTGTTTAGGAATTCATAGTGGATGGGGAGGTAATGTGGTCGTGACAGGTGTGTGCTATCTTTTGTTTGAACTTTAAAGCTAACAGTTCAATAATATTAATGCATTGCTGAGTGAATGTCAACAAAGGTATTTGCCAGTTACAGCATGTTTTATGAACACTATGGAGATGAGGTGGATTAACTTCAATTGATCAGTAGGAGGACCTTTGCCACCATGAACTTTAATTTTAACCATACAGGCCTCTGTCACTTAGGGGTTTCAGCAACTGCTGCCCTACAGCAGGATAAATGTGAAAGACAGGAAAAGAACAAGATGAACATATATATTTCCTTTACTAAGAATTCCTTGTCATTTACCTTGTTCACCATAAAGAGAACAAATAAGGGATGCTTCCCTGTTTTTGAAAATAGGAAGTAGGTGGGTATATGAGAAGAAGTGAAGATGCTTAAAGGCCAGAGTTACAAAGACTGCAGAATAACAAAGGAATAAGTCAAAAGTGCTGTCCTATACATAGCATTTTGATATGTCAAGACAGTGATATGTAATGGATATTTTTAAATTTTGTATGATTTTTTTGTATATCTTCTTCCATTGTAAAAAGCCAATGTATATTTAGTGCCCCAAGGAGTAACATACAGAAGAATGTAACTTACAATTTATCCACTGTTAAATGACTGACAGGCTGATGCAATAAGATATATGTCTTCATCATTAACGTATATACTTCTGGATTTGCTGATATCCCAGAAATGTATAGCTTTTTAATAGTACACGGTGATAGATTTTGCATAGGAAAAATGGGGCAGGGGTACTGTTTGAGTTTAACTCTTCCAGATTTTTACTTCTCAAATGTAAAAAATAATCTGTGTTGTAGTTTGGATCTATTAAAACTAAAGTTTATACCATTGGGAGAAAGATTGTTATATGTATTTGAATAAGGATGACAAATTTAACTTCTTGAAATAAAAAGTTATTATCTAAGCTGCAGTAAAGTAGCCTTTGTCTCTATTTCTTTTAACATTAAAGACATCAAGTATGATATTGAATCTCTAATATGCATAACAACAATTTTCTATCATTATTGTATCATGTAAAATACAAATGGTGGATAAAATGAGTACTTTAAAGCTTATTATGTGTACTGTGCAAAATGCCTTGGGAGACTTACAAAAGCCAAGTGGTGATGAACAAGTGCTCAAATGAGAAATATGTTGTTATGGCACTATACCAGTCTTGCAAATCTGTCTCCATGTCAAGACTTTCATGGTAATGAAAGATGAGAGTTCAGGATACAGTCTCTTGCCTTTCACTAGGTCATTTACACATCAATACTTCTCTATAACATGAGAATTTTCTGTCAGTCTTTTTATTCTGAGGGCCTTAAATATTCTCTTTTACTGCTAGTAATTAATGAAAAAATGTTAATGTTCTTTTAAATAATTTTGTATTTCCAATTTGGCAGCTGGTTTCATAGGTTTACGTATTTTTATAACCAACTTTTACATAAGATTGTTACACAGCTTGTAAAGTCTTTTGGTTGGGTTTGGCTTGGTTTTTCCTACTGATTTTAATATTTCACTCTGTGTTTTGTCCTCTGAAGATATGGCAATATCTCAGGTGCTATTAACAGCCAGTTAGCCCTGAGCATTTTTTCTTCTATTTAACAAAGTGTTTGCAATCTGTTATCAGAAAATTTTGATGGTCTCATGTAGACTGAAAAAACCCTCTACTAGTGTACTGACCATCAGATACAGTCAAATAGGTACTAACAGGAAACATTAATCACAGAGTCCCAGAATGGGTCAAGTTGGAAGGGACCATAGTGGGTAATCCAGTCCTGCTCAAACAGAGCACATAGTACAGGATTGTGTCCAGAAAATTCACTATCTCCAGTGAGAGAGACTCCAGACCCTTTCTGGGTGATCTGTTCCAGTGTGTGGTTACTGCACAGGAAAAAATTTCTTCCTCATGTTTTGGGAGAACTTCCTATGCATCTGTTTCTTCCTGTGGCCTTGTGTCCCATTGCTGGGCACAGAGCAGAGCCTGGTCCCTGCTCTGACCCCTCCCTGCAGACACTGACAGACTCTGGTGAGGTCCCCTCTCAGTTATCTCCTCTTGAGGCTGCACAGCCCCAGCTCCCTCAGCCTTTCCTCATAAGAGAGATGCTCCATCCCTTCATCATCTCTGTAACCTCCACAGGACCCACTCCAGGAGCTCCCTGTCTGTCTTGTCCTGAGGAGCCCAAAACTGGACACAGCACTCCAGAGGGGCCTCACCAGGGCTAGGTATGGATGGATATGGATATGGATATGGATAGACGGGTTGGATGACCTCTCTCCACTTGCTGGCAATGCTCTTCCCAACACACCGCAGGATCCCATTGGCTTCCTTGGTCCCTGGGGCACTGTTGGCTCAGGGTCACCTTGTTGTCCACCACGACCTCAGGTCCTTCACAGAGCTTTTTAATATTATGCTGCTCAATGCTAATTTTTAATGTGCTTTTGGCAGAATATTTAATAGTGACAGAAACTAAATTAAAGAAAAATAAACAGGGATTTGAAGCTTGTCTATGAGAAGAGATATCATAGAAAAATCTTTCAGTCAACTGTGTAAGAGGATATCTTTGCAACATATATCCATAGCAAAACCCAACTTATTTTATGACATTGGTATTGAGTCTCTTATCTTTCTCTGTGTAGATATTTCTTTTCTAAATATATGGGCTTAGGTTTCTACCATTCTTCACAAACTGCAGGAAAATCCAGCTTTCAGATGTAGGCGTGTGATCAGTGTTTCCTATTACTTCTCTAAATGGCTCAATGCAGTTTGTGATGGGGTTTTTTATTATGTTCGGAGACAAGAAAACCTCTCTAAAACTAGATAACTAGCAAAATAATTTTGAGGACTGTAACAGACATGAGCTAGCTTCAACCCCCTTATTACTTCCTGGAGATTGGAAACATCCAGGGTCATGACAAATGAGCATGTTACTGGGAATCATGTTGGTATTGTGATTAAATTTTGTGCTGGAATTGCTGTATTTTGTTCCGTGTAGCTTACATTAGCATTGTGTTTTCATTTTTTTAATATCTCTGCTAAAATAGAAATCTCATAGAACACCAAATATCTTCAAATAAGTGAATTTTATTTTAAATGTTACACCCTCCCTGCATGTGATTTGTTAAATAACCTGGTCAGAGAGAATTGGACCCTGATGTGGCATAATCAAGAAATGAGAAGACAAAGTTTTACCTAAAATTTTCTACCATGTTAAAGATACTTGCATAACTTTATCTAGTTTTCATAACCATTCTCACATGTGCTTGTTCATGTTGCCTCTTTGATTTTCTGAAAGATGAAGTAACGGTGATTGTCTTGTAAAAGAGAGGAAAAAGTCTCCAGTACAAGATTGCAGCAGTAACAGATATTTCTTCCTTATTTCTAATTATTTTATTTTAAAATATTTTGATCTGGTCCTAAATTTTTGTTCTTTCCTGAAATAAGACAACTGCTTGAAGTTTTATTAATAAAAGAGTATTAATTTATTGCTCTTGGCTTTTACTAAAGAAAACCCACATGCTTTCTTTAATAATATTATCAAAGGGATGTCTGACAAAGTACTGTTTTATGAGTCCTGTCTCATCTTCCCACCTATGAAAACATGCATATGAATGAAGAAACATCCTTGCCTTTCAGGTCTAATATTTTGAAATTTATCCGATGGTTTACATTCAGGTTTTGCAGCTTAAGTCTACTTTCAGAAGGAAGAATGATAGTCTATGTTTGAGAATTCTGATGTTTTATCTGATGTTCTCCTGTGTGTATTCTTATAAATAATGTTCAGTACTGTGATGCTGAGCAAAATAGTTTTGCAGGTTCCTGTTGTGTCAGGGTCTAAATTTGATACTTTTATGTCAATAGCTCTTTTAAAAACAAGTACCCCCCCCCCCACACACACACACACATATATATGCATTTTCAAGCCAAATGAAAATGAAAATGTTTGCATCTGCACACACACACACACACACACACACACATATATATATATATATGTATGGAAAATTTATATATTTTTCATCTATATGAATATATATTTCTGAGAATTCTTACAGAGTTCCATCCTATGATTTCTAGATTTCTTCAATCTCACTTAAAATAAAGTAAATATAATGTGGCTAAGGAATTCTCTTAGTACTAGGGAATTTCCAGATCTAAATACCTTGCAAAATATTTCATGTTAACTCTACAATATTCCCCTTATTAGAGGCATGATGGGAAACAATCATACAGAGAGGATGGGAGGAAGTTGTACAGTTTTAGCTGTTAAATGTTTCTCTTATGCAACTGGTATTATTCTCCATCCAGCATAGTCTGAACAAAGTTATCTTTCACAGGTCTGCTTACAAAAAGACCTGGACTTGCTATTTTATAGCATAGTTGTTCAATTTGAAGTTTATATAGTCTCCACAAAATAAGTAATAGTAGTAAAAACAACCAAATAATACTCCCTGCCATTTCTTCTTAGAAAATTAAGCAGATGTAATTCTGAACATGAAATGGGAATAATGTGACCATTTTGCAGATGTTTCATGACCCAAATCACATTATTTGAGTCAGTTCTCTTTCTCTGCCATGAGCTGATGGCAATGGATGGCTTCATAAAACTTTCAGTGACAGGTACAAAGAGGTGATTTTGGGCAGGAAAAATATTTTCCATCATCCTAGCAATGTCAAAAGCAAGACATGACTAGAAGAGAAGTTGAGAATAATGGGTTACTATTTTACTGGTCCATAGAATCTTGGTTTCTATGGCATTTGAAGGATGCTATGAACTACAGGGGTTTAATGACCTTATGGAACTTTTCTTAGCTATTAAATCAGAGAAATCATGAGTGAAGTGGAGCAGAAGGGAATGACTTCAGTGCTGCTGATGGAAATTTTTATAGGCATCTTGCTGTTTCTCATGGTGGGGGACAATGGAATAAACTAATGACAGGTTAAAGGTCAAATAGAGTGCATAGGTACCCAACTGAAAAAGTGTTTTATTATCATGAAGAGTAGTTTTTTTTTGGGTTTTTGTTTGTTTGTTTGTTTGTTTTGTTTTGTTTTTTTTAATTTTAAGGTGTACTCATTATTTTCTTATCAGGAAGTATAGTACTTACAGTGCTATTGTAATACTTTCAATTCAAATTACAGCCCGAGTTATAGTATGAATAATCAATTTTTTTTTTTACCATGAATATGCTTTTTTGTGACTTTTCCCTTAGGGTTAAGATCTTATGCTACACAATAATAACACATTTAATACTTCAAACTGTTTGTGCTCCCTGTTCTTAGAACATCTGGAATCACTGAAGTTTAAACTGAGAGTTTTTCCCTTTCAATTTCATACTGATCCTGCACTAGTTGAATTGCCTGATGTAAAATAGAGACAAGCTGAGAGTATTGCACCAGCATCAATTTCTAGCTTGAATAATTGAATAGGTTATGGTATATCCTTACTTAATGGCCTGATCATCAAAGCATTTTATATATGCATAAATCTACTATAATAAATAAAGCCTATGCTTTATTTATGTATGAAATCTGAGTTTCACAGAGAAAAAATTTGTAAACTCTAATAAGATCAGAATTTCAGCCAAATGAATTTTTTGCCAGACCTTAGTGTACTTGTGTTTAATGAAATTAGAACATAGAAATACATACTCTGTTGTAGTTCTTCTGCATGGAGGCAATCTTGTTGTTTCCTTGCTGAAAAATATGTTTTAATACTCTTCCTAAAAGGTTTTTCAATAAATATATATTTGTCCTGAGTTGTAAAGCCGGATGTGACTTGGGGTGTGTATTCTGTCACCATCTGTTGAGCCCAGCTGGGGCAGTGTTCTTATCTCTTCCACCACCCACCCTTGTCCAGGAAGAGATCTTCTGTTTAATGGGCCATCAAGTGACTGATAAAATTACATCATCCCATTGTGAAACGCTCCACCCAGGGGAAGAGGCAGGCATTTCCAACTGAATAAGAACTGGGATTCAGACCATATGAAAGTTATATAAAGCAGAGGTTTTGGATCAAAAATTATTTGAAATTAATAAACATAAGATTAAAAAAAACCCCAAAGAACATAAAACATATCACAGTCTTAACATGCAAGATACCTGCAGTGAGAAAAGAGGATTACTAGAGAATGTTTAGCAGAATAACAGTTATACCTTCAAACAATTACTGTTTGAGAATGGATAAAATCAGAAAACTAGCCATGCAAACAAGTAAAAACTGCATTTCATTTTTGTTCCTTTGGGGAAGAGTTTCCATCAGTACAAAATAATTTGTTTGACTAAAAACCAAAAAAAATGTTGTCTTCATTAAGTGACTATGTATTGCTGTAATAATGATGGGGAAGCTGAAAGAAGCTGTGTGGATAAATGTGAGACTCCGGAGGAAAGCAATAAAGAAACCTAAAATTTCATACAATTAAAGCTGTGTAAAAACAACACTTAGAATCTGTTTTCGGGTGATAATAATGGAATAGTAGGTATTCAATTTATAAACCCCAAAAAGATTAAAAAACTCTAACAGATATGAGATAGATATAACAGGTATCTGTCCCCAAAGTCTCAAATACAGTGAAGCTAATTTTTTTTTTTTTTTTTTTTTAAACTATATTAATGTCAGTGTTACGGAAACTAGCACTCTGGAGCTCCTGAAGCAGTTCCTNAAAATGGCACTTTGGATCACATAAAAGTTTGATTACTATGAGGTTTTCTACTTCTGGCTGTCAAAGTTTGCTCATATTTGTCCCCAGGTGGATACTAGCAAAGATTTTTTTTTTCATTATTCATGAAAATTTGAGGTTTAGGTTAGATATTAAAAAAAGGTTCTTCACCCAGAGGATGGGTGGGCATTGGAACAAGGTCCCCAGGGCAGTGGTCACAGCACCAGCCTGATGGAGTTCAAGAAGGTTTTGGACAATGCTCTGAGGCACATGGGGGGATTCTTAGGGATGGTGCTGGGCAGGGCCAGGAGTTGGACTCAATGATCCTTGAGCATTCCTTCCAACTCAGCATATTCTGTGATTCTGTTATTTTGCTACATTTAAAAGAGAGAAGTCACCTCATCAGATATATTAGAAATTTAGAGCACTTATTCCATGTATGACAGAAGTCTTAATGTGTATAGTTTCCTCTACTGTAAAGAACAGCTCTGTGTATATGCTGGGGCCAAGTGACTAAACAGTGGCTTTGCAGAAAAGGAGCTGGACTGCCAGAAATGGATTTTGTAATCCAAAAATATGTTATTTTTTGTCCTTTTTGTTCTTTTGTTTTTCAGTAATTACTTTTTCATTTAGCAGGGCCATTCAGTCTACTCAGATAAGCTCATTTTTGGTCTTTTTACAAATTGAGTGAAATACTAGTTATCTTGGGAAAGAACAGATACTTCGGAGAAGACTGCAGCATTGAACAAATTGGTAGCATTTCAGTACCCCAATGAAAAAAATATTTAAAAAAAAGTAAATTTGTGGTAAACAAACATATTTATATAGTTTTACATATGTTTTTTGTACTTGCAATTAGGCAGTCAGACTTTGAAGTTATGTCGGGAATTATTTGCGTGCTTTGCGCTTGAAGCAAGTCTAACCTGAGGGACTCTGCAATAATTGATATTCATCCTGTGCTATATGGTGTTAAGCATACTAATTTTATCTCTGGATATGTGGGAAAAGTGACTTGCCTATATATAAAAATTGGCAGCCTGTCACTGCCAATATATTTCTGTCATGTGGGCCAACATCTTTCCTTGCACACCCTTGCAGAAGATGCAGTGCGTGTTTGCAAAGGAATAATTGCGTCCTCTCTATCAGTAGCACAGAGTTGTTATGGCAGAATCCCTAATTTATTTTCTAGCTCTTGCATGATTACCAGTGGTAGACTGCATGCAAGTGTGCTGAAAATACAGTCCTTAACTGTATTGATCCTCTTTTAAGCACCAGGAATCTAAATTGATCTTCAAGTTCCACTTTTATTTTTCAAGGTTGATGGCTGAGCCAGGAGGAAGAGCAAATCCCTTGGTTTATTAGATAAGAAAACAAAAGTGGAGTGGACAGGCATCACACTGCTTTTTATGATTTTTTTTTTTTTATTATTATTTTCTTAATAGTATGGTCATTGGAAGACTGCACATTTGTAAATTAATTTACAGATTAATTTAACTTTGCCTATAAAATGTCTGGCTTGAATCTCATGGCATAATAAAACCTGATAATCTTTTGGGTCTGGTCTCTTAGATCTATTTGGTTTTTGTATTAGCTGTTTAGTTTTATGAATTCCATCAGCAGCAGATTACAGCAGGTCCTACTGTGCTAAACACCATACAAACACAAAGCGAGGCACAATGCTCTCCTCAAGTCCTTACCGTTTAAATAGATTAAAAGATTAACAGGAAAACACAGATGTGAAGTGCCTTGCTTACCCATCAGGCCAATAGCAAAATCAGAATTGTACTGATCCATATGTCCCAGTCTAGTACCCTGTTGATTGCACTACGGTGTCTCTGGAAATTAATTTGGAGTAATATTTTCAGCTTATACATTCAAATAGCTTTCAAACCTAATTGTGATAGTCTAAAAGGCATCTTGGTGAGAATAAAGCCCCCTTAACAAGGGAACTGGAGGACAGAGTCACACCTGAGGCATGTCTGTCTCACTTTCTTTTTAGCATCATTCATCATCTTTGACAAGAAAATGCTTTGAATAGAAATAGAAATAGAATAGAAATAGAAAGCTTTTCAGCCAACCCTTCACAGCATAAGAGGAAAGAGGCACTGCTTACTCCCAAACTGCATATTTACTTACAAAATTCTAGTCCAGAAAATTTTTGCTACTTGAGGGTACCAGCTAGTACCCAGTTCCCACTTCCAGATGGGAGCCTCAAGGACACTGCTACCTGCTGCTGTGGTCCAGCTCCTCCTCCTATGGGGAGCTGTGCAAGTTTTCTGAGGAAAAACCTAATCATCAAAGACAGGGACAGACATATGAAATGATGAAGTTTTTCCATAGAAAGTATTTAATGACTGTTGAGTTTCGCTGTGACCCTTCAGCTAACATTTCAAATTAAATCTCTTGGTCAAGAACATTTCAAATTAAAATTTAGGCCTCACTCTAGCAAGCCTCAACATAGGCAATACTCTGATCTAACAGAGGACTGCACATACACCCTTTTAAGGTACTTGAGTAATGAACAAAGCAGGTCCCAAACCCTACATTTTGTCTCTCTGTTTGGTTTTTTTTTTCAGTCTGTGGAACTATTCCAAGAACACATTGTAAATAAGCAAATGTTGCATAAACCATTTCCTATTGATTAATTATGTGTATTGTAAGACATCCTAGTCAGATTGTCTCTGCTTTTAAAAGCCATCAAAAGACTTTTAATCTATGAAGTATAGATTAAGAAAATTGCAACAACTTTCTTAAAACAGTCTAATCAAAAACATACTTTCCTCCTACCTCTTCAACTCGGTGGGAGGCTAAATTTAGGTTTTTAACTTGAAAATTTTAGCTATTGATTATGAGTGATAATTGCTTTTATCTTGTGGAAAAAATCAGCTATTTTCCATATGCATTTGCTGTGCATGCACTGCTTACTTTTTGCAATTATTCTCATTAACTTTTAATCACCTTTCCTTGAGGGTTAGGATTGTATATGAGTCTCTCAGCAAACTGTGAAAAAACAACAATTACTTTATTTTGCCTGAACACAAAAACAGGGAACACATATGTTGGATCCTCTTCAGCTATGCTATTAGTAAAAAATTCTTTTTGAAAGACACAGTGGGAGGAAGAGAAAGTAGTGAAGTGAAACAGCAAAATCAAGGAAATGGTCTGAAGTAAAAACAATTTATTTTAAAAGATTTGGTGTTATATAAAAAATACTGTATAGCTAGTCAGAATGGGATATTCAAGTTATTTAATGGTTAGTACTTTGATCACATTTGATGTATTTAATACAGAGGCTTTCCACTATCTGATCTTTTTTCCTGAGAAAATACTGCTGATCAATAACTTTAAAGAGTTAAGTTGGAAGTCGGAGGTTATGATTTTTCCTTTCCTTCCTTCCTTCCTTCCTTCCTTCCTTCCTTCCTTCCTTCCTTCCTTCCTTACTTCCTTCC
>VWZN01000917.1:25368-43422 GCA_013396955.1 Regulus satrapa
TGTTTCTGCTGCTGGGTTTTTGCAACATTTTAACCCAGCACCCCCTGCCCACCAGGACATCCCCTGGCACCTGCCAGGGTTGTGGAGTTTTTGCTACATTTTGCTTGTCAACCCCAGGTGTGTCCACCTCTGTAATTCCAGCCACTATTCAAAGGTTCCTGCTACAGACCATTTCACCATCCAGAAGAGCACCACAATCAGCTTCCTGACATGGGTTTGTAAAGTAAGCCCCTTTTCCATCTCTCCCGCCAGCCCGCCCGCCATTACCACATGGAGGGGCGGCTGAGCCCGTGCCACAGCGCCCCCTGCAGGCGCGGGGGAATCATCACCCTGCCCTGCCCGGCCGGGAGCCACCAGCGCCCCTGCTGGCCGTGACCGGAACTGCAGCGAACGGGGAAAGGGCTCCAGAGCCCAGAGAGGGCTGCAGCGGGACCCTGGCTCTGCTGCTGCTGCTGCTGTTTGTCTGCCTTGTTGCATATATATATATATATATAAAATGAACTGTAAATGATAATAGTTTGGATGGAAGGGGACCTCATTTTTCATTCCAAGGTTCCCACCTTCCTCGGCAGACACCTGTCTTTCAAACTACAAGTTGTAACTGGAAAATTTAAACTCTTAAACCATTTAGGCAACCAAAATATACAGTGATCAATTCAAGGTAAATGGGCATTTAAAACTTATTAAGTTCTATCTATAACCTTCAGACCAAGTACTATTTTAATATTTAAAAAAAAACAAACCAATTTTAATATTATGTAATTTAATATTATAATAATACATAATAATGTTATTAACACTAACATTATTTATTATAAATAATACTAAATATATAAAAATAATAACAACAATATTATTAATGCTATGTTAATAGCAATAACTAAAATCTTGGATATTGACCAAGAAATGTCTTGCTGTTTGTGTTCTAGTTGCTTTTGATGGTAAGGCGCTTTCCTAAGCAAAATGCTGTATTCATTTGCCATAATGTAGTTCTGGATTAGAAATCCTAATGGGAGAAAAAAAATGCAGTCTTGTGGCAATCTAGAAAAAAATGGCATAGTTGAAAATAATCCACAATTATTATCAGTATCATTATTTTCAAGTTATGAAGAAAACTTACATGAATATTTAAATTAATTTTATAAGTCAATATTTAATAGACACCAAAAGGTAGATCTTTGTGATGCAATAATTTAATGAGACTTATTAAAAAGACTGATTTAAGATTTGCATGCTGCCATTGTGCTGAATGTTGTGCTTTGTAAAGGCTTGTAATTAATTAGAAAGGGCTGCAACTGCTAGACAAACTCTTCCTTGTTACATTGTCAGTCTAAACATTTACCTTCCAGTTTGCCTATTTGTCAGAAGTGGCCCTCTCTGCTGCCTTAGTCTGACATTTAAGAGCAGGGAAACAACAAAAACTTCAATCACACCTCAAATCTTATCACACTGGAGAGCAACTTTACTGAAACTCATAGTAGGCATTTTATTAAATCTGACAAGGCCATGATCTCTTGTTCTGTATTTTATTTTTGTTTGGGGTTTTTTTTTTNTTTTTCGTTTTTTTTTGGGGTTTTTTTTTTTTTTTTTTGTTTTTTTTTTTTGTTGTGTCTTTTTATTGTTGATTCCTAACTTCCATGCACTTTTTTTACCCTGTTGGACTTTCCTACAATGGATAGGATTTGGTTTAATAATAGAAGTTGAAAACACCCTTATTTGTTCGCTTTTTTAACCTGGAAGCATAACTCTGTTTGGATTTGTTTTGGATTCTTTTTTCTTTTTTAAAATCCCTAACTGTCCATTGAAAACATTATAGCTCTATAACCCCTCAAATATCAAAATAATTTTTCATCTTGGAATCCAAGGCTTTATGAATTTACCGGCAGCTGTCTCATCTCACTGTTTCAATACTAGTTTTCTGTATTTCTCTGACCATATATGTATTTCTTTTGGTGGTTCCAAATCCATTTCTTTTATTACTTATTACCAGCAAGTATTACAATTCACATTATTTATTCATTAAAAACTTGTCTAGAATTTTTTGCATGGTCAAAATATGTACATTATATGACTTCCCTGTCTTTTTTTTTTTTTACTTCTTCCCCGTTTCTTCTGGGGTCAAATATATTCCCAAGGAGTACGTCTAAAAGAATAGCTTTTCATAAAATTACAATTCTAGAATTTTTTAAAACTTAAAAATGCTGACATGCACTATGTGAAAGATGGTACTTGTTCCCTAGGAATATTGACTAGAATACTCTTTGTTTTCTACTTCAGAAACGTTGAACTATTACATGCAATTATTTTCATCATTATTTTCCAAAGTCTTATGATGCTCTGTGACACTGTAAACCTCTGATGCAGTGAGAAGGAAGGAGTGCTTACATCCAGCGTTGACTACCAGTATGAAGCTACAAGAGGTAAAATGCACTCCCACTAACTGCTGAGAACAGCAAGAGAAAGACCAGAAAAATGAGACACCCTCTGTCCTATATTTATTCTCTGTAGAGTTCTCTGAGAAACCATAATCTGCAATCTGTGGGGGGCTTGGAGGCAACCAAAAGATACAACTTTTTGCTGTTATATGGAGACAGAAATACAGGGGGAAAATTCTGCCACTTTTTTCATATACTTTAGGTAGGTTGAAATTACTTTCCTAAAAACTTCTGGACATAAGCATGGGACTAAAAGCCAAACACTTTTGAAATAGGTTTTCTATGGGTTCGTATTAGACCAGTGCACAGAACTTGGCATTTGTCACATTTTATTTAAAATTTTAAAATTTTATCCTGAAGTTGGCAACATTTATGCACATCAACAGAAAGGTCTCATTAATGGAAAATAACTCTTTTGGAGGCAATGAGGTGTTTTGTTAGAATATCTTAAACCAAAGAGTTATGTCTTAAAAGTTTTACTAAGTAAAGTCAAATTAAAAGTCTTTGAAGGAATGGTAGACAAATGCCATCAAAAATATCCTAATTGAGTAAGTTGGGGAAATCACTTTAAAAGAAAATGTTATATGCAAAAATACCTTAAAATGGTTTTGATTTTAGTTTATAAATGCTTGTGAAACCTGACTGATTTTTTTCCTTATTGTCTTATCTTTCACATGTTTTTAAGAGGTATCTTAAGTACAGAATTTTATAAATTTATTTTTCTTGGCAAAAGCAGTGAGGATTTTTTTACTCTCTGTGTTGATCACTTTGATGATCACTTTGATGTTAGTGAAATGATCTAGTAGGCCCACAGAGTAGGTTTTCTATTTTGATGTCAGAAACACACTTTGGACAGTGAATATACAAGGCAGGCTGGGTGGAGGGTACTGTTTTAAAAATTAAATATTGCTTTTTATTGAAAAAAATAATATTGCTCAATTTTCAAATGTTGGTAAAGCTATTATATTTGCACAAGATATTAAATACTCTTTTTCTGTTCTGAAAAGCAAAAAAAAAAAAAAAAAAACAAAAAAAAAAACAAATTAGAAAATGTAGGTAAATGGATAAAGGCGCAAAAAAACTACAAGAGTAATAATCAGAGATGACAATACATAAGTCTCTAAAGAAGGAAAAATGAGAACTTGTGAAATTTCTGTCACAGGCATATCTATTCACTCAAGGAAGGAACTACAGAACTTGATGTGATTGTTTATGAAACAGAACTGTTGAATTATATCTCCATTTTTAGGGGCTCTTAAATGTCTTTTTGAACTGGGGAAAGAGACATTTTACTGATTGAGTAGAAAAAACAAAAAGAGGAAAATAATATTTTCAAACACATTATTTGAACATAGCACACAGTCTTGTGTATATAAAAAATAGCATTTTTGATTTGTTCTAATCTAGTTTCGTTTTCCAGATTATATCAAGTCCCTATTAAAATTCATCCTGGTTTGACAGAAGAGGGCAGTGTTTCTTTACAATTGAGCATGGGAAATATGCATATTATTTTAAAATTCAGTCTCTAGAGAGTATTTTGAGCCAATGAATTTAAATGTAATAAATACCCTCTGAATATGCTACTTAGTAAAAAATAAAAGGCAATGAAAAAAAACCAACATTACTGTTACTTAATTGTTGTCAGAATTGTAGTAATATAAGGAACACCATGTAACATTTAACATACTACACAGATGACTGATTTTTGTGTTCAAAGAGGAAATCTATGAAAAAACATCTTAGGTTGAAAATTGTAAAATGATTTAAAAAAATAAGCCTAATATTACTGGGTTTTGGAATGTACTAATGACATTAGCATCAAAAAACAGCTTTGCAGTAACTCATATGAATCAATAGGGACAATCTCATATGTCAGGAGATAGCCATGGTTCTGTAGTGTCACCTCTTATAGAGGAGGAAAACTAAAAATATATGATCACAGTTTATTAATGGAATAAGAGAATTAAGTATGTCTTTTACTTTAAAGACTCTGACTAAGTCCTGGCTGATTTCAAGCTAATTATTTGTTTTATTGGCCTTTTAGCATGGTGATGTTTGCCAAGTCTGTGCCTACATGATTGACGTATTTCAACATTCTCAAGGGTTTAATATATTTCTGCCCAAAATAAAATTATAGGGACAGGTTTCTCCCTTTCCATCTTTCTCCTATCAAAACCTTGTCCTAAAGCTCTTTCTTCCCTCTATTAATACTTTGCTCTTGTTTGTGAGGGCTTTAATTCAACAAGGGATGAATGAACCTGATAGCTACTCTCTGGGGAGTACTGAATTTCTTTATATCCAGAAGATGAGGTTTGTTCATATGAAAATAGGGAATCAAATTTCTCCAATGTGTAATAAAAGTTATTGTGTAAACAGGTATTGAAATTTGGCCTGTTTAGTGGTGGAAGCAATGTCTTCTGTCATCTCCACACAGAATTACAATATTGCTGCCAGCTTCATTAGCTTCTTGTCCAATGTAAATCTTAATCCTAAAAGAGTCCTAGCAACAAAATGGCTGTAGAGAGAAGACAACAAAGCAAAAGTTTAATTAAATAAATTATGAATTAAATTAAAGGAAAGGTGGAAGGAAAAGGCATTTAGAAGTTATTTATTTTCTTGCTTCTGTTTTATAAGTCTGTTTTTTTTCCTTCTCTGCCTATTTCTCAAAAAAAAAAAATAAAAAAAAAAAAATTCAGTGCTTGGGGAAAGTGGTTCTGCAGTCCACACACACATTCCTGGAAAAGCAGTAGCACAAAAAGTGATGGTACAAGAGTCTCTCAGCCTAGTTCAGCTGTGTGAAAAAACCTGATATAGCATTTAGCTTTTCCTTCTTCTGTTCCTTCACAAGGTGAAAGCTGCAGCTCACTTGGAGCAGCAGACAGTCTATCAAGCCTGTACATGTGAGCTTCCACAAAAGTCCTTACATTTTGTGGAACATGAATTTTAGGTAGTGATATCTTTGGCAAAATATCTGTAGTGAATGCCTTGGGAAACAACGAGCTGAAAGGAAAAAATCCACATCCTACTAGTAATAGCCCAAACAGGCCTTTTCTAAAGCCTGGTTTCGTTTTTGGGGTTGTGGGAGCAGCAATGAAGTCAGAGCTTGGCCTCTGTGTTCTTTAAGCAACCCAATCTCTTCTTCTGCTGTTGCCATTACCTGTTCGCATGTGTGGATTGACTCTCCAGAGCAAGACCAAGGCAAAACTCTTCTCCCTTATGAGGCTTTTGTATCCTAATAACATTTTTTTTTACATATACATTGCTCAAAGTTTTCTTCTGATTAATACATATCCTGCAAATATCAGCATTCTTAGTTATAGAGATGCTTGTCAAAGAAGTTGGAAGAAAAGATAATATACAAACTGATAAAATTAGGCATTTTTAAGTATAATTATTCATACTTGGAATAAAATGTTAAAACACAGGCATTTGATATGGCCATAGGTCTAAAGATACACGAGATCAAATATGAGATGAGATACACTGTTCATGCTGGTGATCGCTTCTAAATACTTTGGAGAATAAAAGTGTTCTTTTTCTTGGTTATAAGGCCTTTGTTTTTATAGCAGTTTACTTCATTGATTGTACATCACATTTGCTTGTTTGTTTTTTACAGTTTCTGTTTATATTACTTAGCTTCTTTAGATTCATATGGCTTAATTCATGTGCAGATAAAATGGGGAAGTACTGGTTTATTAATCTTCTGCATTTGTTTTCTTGAAATCAAGCTACAAAGTTGTTACTATTTTCTTTTCTCAGTAAGTTCCTTGATAAAAATTCTTGGCTTTTTAGGACTGATAGCCAAGCTGATTTTAACTTTGCTTCTGTATATGAATATACTCTGACTTGAAGAATTTTTATGTTTGCAAATAAAACTGGAAGAGAATCCGTTCGCGTAATCAATGGAAAATAGAGTGAAATGAGGTTAAAACTTGAAACAAAGTTGAATATTCAGGAATTAAAAATGCTGTTTATTACTTAACACATTACACATTTATTTTTCTTAAGATAAATTCAGAGTTTAAACACTGGTTGAGTGGCAAAATTGTAAGGATAGGCCACTCATGTTTGTTAACTCTAGACAATAGAAGGCTTAGAATTCTACCTTTTCCATTCATTTGGTGCACACTTAACATAAGAAATAAATAATAATCATTAAATGAACATGGAAGAAAATGCTGTAGAGATACTTAGTAGTGAATACCAAGGCAAAAATACTGTATAGATACAGGTATGTTGATGAAGCTAAATTAATCCTATTTTAATAGGCAGCAACTGAAAAAATAAATTTATTTTGTATTCTCTTGTGCAGTTGCTGATATGTTTACCTGATATTACAATCCTGAAAATTTTACCTCTGAAAACCATGGTGAAAGAAAAGAAAAATACACCTTCAGGGTTTTTTGTGTTTCTTTGTTTGGCTGTTTTTTTTTCCCTGGAGGATAGAATGGAGATAAATCTAATGTTATCACTTTATTGCATAACTCAAAAATTATACTTCTCATACAAAAGTCACAAAGCAATTTGAAAATACTTCATTAAATAACCAGCAGACACTCCTTGCAAAGCAGAAATGTAGTTTCATCACAGACAGTAAAATTAAATTGCTAACCAAAGCACAACAAAAATGTTAATTCTCCTTTGCTGAGGGAAATATTAGAAATCTGCCCAGTATGGAGAGAAATAGTTCTATTTTAATATTTTTGTGTGTGTGTGTGTCATAAGGTGTGCTTATATATATCACAGTGTTGACTTCTGCATTTCATAAATACATGAGAAGAGTCCTGTACTGGCTGCAGTTTCAACAAAAAAATATGGTACCTCACTCCTATGAGAAGCTGGCAATGGGTGTTTTAATGAGCCAGAGGTTGCCTTCAGTTGCCGTTTTTTACTGCCTTCCTCACACACCTTTTTGAAGGCAATCCCTGGCAGGATGTTATATCCGTGAGTCCATAATCAGGCTGATTTAAAAAAAGATTTCAGGGTGATCTGTGTATCCTAATTTCAAGATAAGGAGGAATCAGTTGCTTTCCAAGGAAGTGTTGTTGGGGTGTGGTTGTTTTAACAGAGCAGATACATTTGCTATAGACTAGTGTACTAGTTTGTGTTTCTTGAAAACTTTTTGAAATACTGTATTTTTATTTTTGAATGATTAAAATTGATAATGGAGAAATAAAAAAGAAATTACATGCAATAAACAGTAATGCCTTCCTTTGGCTACAATATTTTGTGAAGATTTCTAAACAAGCTTCAAAACTAGGGCACTGTGTATTTTCAAGTGCTTGAACTTCTATTTTCTCTGCCTCCTAAATTCATGACTTTTTAAGAATCTTACTTAAAAAGAAAGTATGAGCCAAATTACTGTTTCTTCCATGTCTTATACTTAAATTGAAGATGTTACATGGTATTGAAATCCTTGCTGTAACTGAAGCCAAGTTGTGCTTATGATAATAAATTGAATTATATTATCAAAAAATTTGAGATGGAAGATCAAACATTTTCTCTTACCTTTTAAAGTTTATATGATTTTTATTAAATTCTTTGTATTTTGTAACACAGATACAGTTATAGCTGTATTATTTTTGCTCTCTGTGATTTAAAGGAAGTAATTAGTACAGTGACAAGTAGAACTTGAAATAAATTATTTAATCTGCCCAGGATATTAATTCAATAGCTCCTTGAATGACTAAATATTTCCTAATGTTCTTAGAGTTATGGAGTTGATTTTAATGTTGGGGGAGTTTTAATGCAGGGGAAGTTTTTCATTCTGTTGTCAACATTTTAGGTGATCACCTAAAATAAACGTGAAGGAGATATGTGCATTTTCAGCTGCAGCTGAAAACAGCAATTTATAGAAATTTGACTGATAGAGATTATTATGAATATGCCATTTGCAAAAGATTTCTTTCCTCTTTGAACTTTGTTCAAGACTATTAGAGATTCCTCTCAACCTACCAAAGGCTAGATCTGGAATACAATTTCTGACAGATACAGAATGAGAATGATAGGAAAAAAACCATAAAAGATAATATCTTTTATTCTTTCAAATTTCCATTTTTTTTATTCTTGTAATTATTTTTTAAACTAAGTATTGTTTATCCATTCTTGTTCCATAAAATTAATTGTCATTTAGATTAATTCCACTATGAAAAATAAGGAAGTCTGCACAAAGTAATAATCCTAAATGTATATATGTAAAACTAATTTGAAAAGTATTAATACAGCATTATAACTTCATATGACTTTAGCTCATGGATGCCTTTAACTGAATGAACTAAATGTTGAGGTGACCTGCTGTGTGTTTCAAAATGAAATCTGGATCCACGTTAGTCAGTTCTGCTCTCTTATAAACCAGGCTGGTGCTTTTTAAAAATAATCACAGTACTCTATTTTTCCACTTCTGGAAAATGTGCATACGCTATGAAGGACTTGTTGGTTAAAAGTTTCAAGGAGCATCATGATGTTGACTTTTATACACAACTGTGTTGAAGAGTATGTAGCTGAGCATGTATGTATATAAAGAATAAAATTTATGACTAGTGTTGTTAGCTGTACATTCTATTATCCTGTCCTTGCAAAAAAAAAAAAAAAAATTCTCTTTGATTCTATCCATGTTGAGTGTCAACCTGTGAAAATTATGAAGCATCCTTATTTTAATTTCAGCTATTTATATCTGTATTTATTTCATGGCAATATTTCAGGGTAGTTAACAATTAAAATGAAAATTATATAATATGTTGTGCATTTTTGTCAAGACCATCTTGATATTTTAACCAGCTGTGTCTGAAGGAGTTCTGTAACTCTGTTCTGTTGCTGTCAGGTATGATTTGATACTGTCCTGTAAAGAGACTGTAAATTGGGTTTTGTGAAATAGGGTGTAATAACTATCTGTAAGGACTTGTTATACTGTTTTGGGGTAGAAAGGAACAAACCTGATTTTCAGATCTAAAATATTTGAAAAATATCAAAACATCCATATTGATAATTTGAAACAGAATAAGGGCAATAGATATTGATATTTTCTATCAGAGAAAAAAAAACAAAACAAAAAAACAAAAAAACCACCACCAACAAAAATTTAATCTACAAATAAATTGCACCTGCACATTCTTTTCGTCCAGCTTTTATTGCTGAGGAAAGGTTAATATGCTTCCTTTGCCTTTTGGCTCTGGGTTATTAAATCCTGAAACTGCTGCTGTGAAACAGGTGCTTGAAGTAAAATCTTCCTTGGGGCACTGCTAAA
Organism: Regulus satrapa; assembly: GCA_013396955.1. Taxonomy (NCBI): domain Eukaryota; kingdom Metazoa; phylum Chordata; class Aves; order Passeriformes; family Regulidae; genus Regulus; species Regulus satrapa. The sequence goes on from VWZN01000917.1 coordinate 35,047, forward strand.
GCAAACTCTTTCCATATTTACTGACAATGTTCTGGCTGTGNTTATTATAGAATGATTTAGGCTGGAAAATACCCTTAAGACCATCAAAGGTAACCATTGCCTCAGCACTGGCAAGGCCACTACTAAATCATGTCTCCAAGTGCCACATCCATATGTCTTTTAAATACCTCCAGCAACAATGGCTACACCATTCTATGGGCGGCCTGTTCCAGGGCTTGACAGTACTTTCAGTGAAAAAAAATTCCTAATATCCAATCTAAGTCTCTTCTGTGCAACTTGATACCATATATTCCTCNACCACCAACAAAAATTTAATCTACAAATAAATTGCACCTGCACATTCTTTTCGTCCAGCTTTTATTGCTGAGGAAAGGTTATTATGCTTCCTTTGCCTTTTGGCTCTGGGTTATTAAATCCTGAAACTGCTGCTGTGAAACAGGTGCTTGAAGTAAAATCTTCCTTGGGGCACTGCTAAAGCAAACTCTTTCCATATTTACTGACAATGTTCTGGCTGTGTTTGTGCTGCCATTATCCAGAATGTCTTTGTTGTGCTGTGGTGGGTTCTTTTTTCACAATATGATTTGCAAACTCCAGCTCCAGAAATTTCTGTACCATGTTAAACACCATATTTTCCTTGGAATTCTGCTGTGTTCATCATTGCTCCCATGTCTCTCTCTCTCTAAGTTTATTTGATATCTTAGAGAGCTATAAATNCAATGGCTACACCATTCTATGGGCGGCCTGTTCCAGGGCTTGACAGTACTTTCAGTGAAAAAAAATTCCTAATATCCAATCTAAGTCTCTTCTGTGCAACTTGATACCATATATTCCTCACCTATCCCTTACTACTTGGCAGAAGAGCCCAACCTAGCTACACCCTCCTGTCAGGGAGTTTCAGAGAGTGACAAGATAATCTCTAAGCCTCCTTTCCTCCAGGTCAAATATGCTCAGCTCCCTCAGCTGCTCCTCATCACACTTGTGCTCCAAACTCTCCCCCAGCTCTGTTGCCTTTCTTTGGACTTGCTCCAGCCCCTCAATGTCTTTCTTTTAGTGTTATCTCTAACAAAGTCACAGAATAGTTCACTCTCCATAATAGCTATTGCTCAATGACCATTAATGAAATTTATAGCACTCTGTAAATCTCAATAAACATTGGGCATCTTAAATTATATTTGAATATTTATTATTTCAAATGCTGGTAGCTTTGCTACAAAAAAAGAAAATATCTTTATGAAGGTATTCTGTGTGAAATGTCAGTGGTCTAACTGCTTCACTCAATTTTTCCACCTTATAATGGGGATTTTCCTGTCCTTCTCTCTTCCCCACCAGAAATTTAGAACCATAATGCTGCTTAATATTTTAAAATTATTTTTCGTTAATAAAATATTAAATATTAAATAATAAAAGTTTTTTATAAGTACTCCTAACTTTATTTAGCACTCTTCTGATCTGTTTGACAACTAGTGGGTAAGTCTATATGTTTCTTTCCTTCTTTCATAGTCTGTCCAATGCTGGTTATTATTTTTCTTGTAAGAACAACAGTGAGTTTCAAATAATTATAAGATTATGAATTGGTCTAATATTTAGTATCATAAATGTAATAATTTTTTTTGTGTGTTGAAAAGCTGAATAAATAATTTGCTCTTGAAATGCAGGGGATTAATGATGAACAACATCTATAAGCTTTATGTAATATAAAAAATCCTCGTGGCTTTTGCAAAGGACCTTCCAGTCTTTTCTTAGCCATAAGGTAAGTTAATGTTTTTTCCACATTTTAATCTCTCGGGTTTTCATTAAGTGAAATTTTATTGAAAAAATATTTACAGAATGTTCTAAAACACATTATGAAAGAGAAAAAATATTGCACAAAAATATTCATAGAGTAACAAAATTCATAAAGTATTTCCATCAGAAATAACATACAAGAGACTTTAGTACCAGAGATTCAATTTAGTACATCCCAGAATTGTGTACTTTTGTTCAGCAATGACAAAAAACCTTTGACAATATATTGTTATGATTGTCTTTCGTATGTCTTCTCTTCATAAAACTATTATCTTTCTGGAAAGGAAAGAAAAAAGCAAAAAACCCAACCCTTTATTCTATTGGAAATGCTGTTAAATAGCAAATGGAGAACTCATTGTGTACAGATCTTACTCAAAGTTATTGAGGCTGATGGATACCTGTTTTTTTATTTCTGTATCTTCTGGCTTAACTGTATCTTTTCTTAAAGGGAATATGCATAAATGGGATTTGACTTTGGCAATCAGTAAAAGGACTAAGCTGAGTGATGAGATGCTTTTGGTGAAGCTGATTTTTTTTGTGAGATTGTGCTGGAATTTAGAACAAGTTTCACCTAATTCCCTACTAGGGTAGTAATGCTATTGGTTGAAGGGAAACTAGATTAATATTAATTTGTAGGTCTCTTTTTATCTTTTTTTTCTTTCCCCAAAATGTTAAAACTTTCTGTTCCAGAAATACATCTGCCATGACTGGCTCTTGACCAAACTCAATGTCAATTTTTGGTTCCACTGCTTACATCTGGAAACTGGGTCTTCCCCATAACTCTTCGTGGCAACAGTATCTTACTAATCTAGATCAGAAGAGTCATCTAATTGAGCTGTTGAGGTTTGTTTGTCTGTTTCTATCTATGGCATAGTACACTGTATCCTGTTATCCCCCAAAAAATTTAAAATCCCCAACAAGTATGCTTCATTCATACCAACTGAACAAATTAAATATACTTTCATTCCTGATGGTTGTGAGAGCACCATTATCTTCAAATGAGAAAGGTAATACAAATTATAAATGCACTTTATAATGTTCGGTTCAAAATTGACCTATTCTTGCAATCTAGGCATCATTTCCTATACTCTCAGAAATTAAATATTCTGAATACACATTAATATAATGATGATTTTTACAGAAGCCAGTTAGTAATTCTCTGAAACCCTATTTTCATATTTTCTTTGGGTAAAAATACTAGGATAGTCTTTCTTCATAATTATGAGGGTCATTAGCAGCCTTTCAATGCAGGGCAATCAATAGTATAATACGAAGTGAGAATATTGCTGTTAAGGTTTGGCAGGAGAGCTGATAAGGACTTAACAGCTCTTAGTGGAATTTTCTGAGTCATTGAAACTCTTCATGGGGAAGAATCAATTTCAGCTAATTTCCTATCTCAAATTGGTGAAAGTAGTTTCTAAATTATTGTTACCCAAATTGAAAAGTTCTTTAAAAAAATGTTAATAAAGGTAATAATTTATGAAACTGAATTGAAAAAGAAAAGAGATCTGAAGTGGGCTACCTAAAATTATCAGCATGTTTTTTGTTTTGATTTTTTTCACAACTGCTTCTGAGGGCTTTTTCTGTTTGTTTGATTTTGTAACTCAAAGAATACCATATATTGAATAATTATATATAACCATGTACTGTAGAAAAAACAGTGAAATGTTGTTTTTTAGACTAATTTGACAAAAAACTTCTCAAAGGCTGGAGTTTTTGTGCTTTTCCAGTATCTCTCAAAAATTCATGGGCATATATTTTCTTAACCACAGCAAAAAAACCCCTTTTTTTAAAAAAAAAAATAAAAATTTTGGCTTTATTCCACTTTGACTTCTGACAAATCGTGTTTTTCTTCGCTTTCCAAATATAAATACTTCTTTCTTTCAAGGAGTGCTTTCCTCACCCTTTGAATTATTTTGTGTTTTACTTTTAGGTTTACTACTTGGCTTCTGTTTGTTTGTTTGCTTGTTTAATTTTACTGCTGCATTTCAGTTCTATTGCCAGTATTTGCTTAGTTCATGTGCTTTTCAATTTTGTTTCTTCTTTCCTATTTTAAACTACTGGCCTGCTTGTCTTCACAGGGATATTTTACCACTTAATTATCTCTCCATGCTTTGTCTTTTAAAAAATAGGTGCAAAAGGAATCCTCAGTCTTCTTACTACTGTAAAAGTAAAGAAGAAAATAAATTTTTCTGTCCTTTTATCATATACAACATACAAAAATATGTCTTTGATCTCTATGCACAGACTCTGTTCTTTTAAAAGATACCATCCTTTTAAAAAGCCTTTTAAGACAATGTCTATTCACACAAAGGATTTATATTTTGAGTTTCTTTGGCCTTTTTTTGCCATGCCTTCACTAATTTCTTATAGTTATTGAATGTGGTTCTTGTACCAGAGGTAGAAGTTTTCTGGGTCTGGAAAGTATCTATCAGATGATAATATAAGCAATTATATAATTTTTTATTTAGAGAACTGTTAATATAATAAGGATCTGGTAGAATTTTACAGGTACTTATAATGAAATAACAGCACTCAAGGGGTGCAAGTTTTTCTCATACCAAGGGAAGAGGACTTTTGTGGAAATCACTGTAAGATACACAAAGTTATTTTCTATTCCTGTAGAAATACTTTGACAATATTATTCCTTTTAAGAAGCTGCCCATGACAGAGCTGCTAGAGCTGCAGAATGCAAAGGGAAATAATTTTAGCTTTTTGAATATTATATTGCCATTTTCTATTAAATTATTTTAATTATTTCCATTTCTTTTCTTGCAGAGACACAGACTTTTTTGTTTGATGGTAGAATCTCTTCAAAAATTGGTGAAGATCCTGTGTGTTACACTGTAGGTGTAACAATATAGAAAGAAATGAAGAAAAAGGTCATATGGCATAGAGGAAAGAGAATAATAACAAAAAAATTTTAGACTCCCGGTTTTACTGCTTCTGTTCCTGAAAGTTGAATCCCTAATTATTGGAGATTTTTTTTTACCCCAGGTAAGACAGTGGTAATTGTAACTGCATGTATTTATGTGTGTACCTATAAGTATAGACTCAGATAATACTTGTAAACTTTCAGCCAGGCTTGACATGGCATAAACAGTATCTGATACTTCACTTGCAAGTATATGCAAATTTATCTTAAAATGTGAGAGACAGTAAATGGGCTAGGTCTTCTAATTATATAAATCAAACAACCAATTTACTGCAATGGCATTATACAAAATTAAATCAGAGAGAATTGTGACCACTTAAGTTTCAAAAGTACACGGGAAAAACTCTAAATATTGCAGAAACCCCTCTGCAGTTATTTTGATTTCAAGGGAAAAAGGCATAATCAGTTTAAGTTTATGCTAGTGTTGCAGCTTCTTTTCTAAACAATACAGACAACACATCCTGGGCATCTACTTCACTTGGAGTGAAGTCACTTGACTATCAGCTTTTTATGAGGCACATGACACTCTTCCTCTCCTCTCTGCCCTTGTTCATGCTACACAGAACCACAGAATATTCAGAGTTGGAAGGGATCTCAGTCCAGCTCTGGAGCAAATGCCCCACACAACAGACAATGCCATGGTAAAAAACGAAAACGTTTCCTGCCACACACAAATGATGAAATGGGGCTGTAGATAAAACTATATTGGTTTCAGTCTTAATCATCTTAAACTATGCATCACATTCTTGAGGACACTCAAATAAGGAAATATAGAACCCCACGAGAAAAATTTAAAGGCACAACAGACGAGTTTGGGTTTTTTTAATATATCATCCTGGTTATAAAGAGAGACTTTGTTTAGCTGACAATTTGAAAAATTGATAAATTGTGTGAAATCTTTTTTCATGGAGAAGAACAATGGCAATGAAATTTTGACAGTGAATTTTGTTAGTGTTTGATTTAAAGAAATTTCCACAAGAGAAAAAAAATCTTGCTTTTCATAATTGAATATAAAGTAAGTAATTATTTGATATGATTTATTATGAAAATATTTAAATATGGGATAGTTTTAATTTTAAATGTTTAAATGAGTTGCAAGGTTACTGGTTACTCAAGTGATTAAAAAAAGGGAAGGAAGAAGTCATGCCTAAGCACTCCCTATCAACTCTATATTATCTTTAATTATATCTGTCCTGTCCATGCTTTACAAATTTTTCTATTTCACCTCTCTATAATTACCAAAAATGAACCTAAGTGAAACCTGTGAGTCCTTTTGAGCAATTAATACATATTCTGCATACCTTAATTTCAGTTCTACAGCAAAACAGTTGGTTTAACAACTTTTTTCTTCTCATTCCTCTTCTAACCCTGCTAGATACTAGTGTGACATAGAAATGAAATAAAAAAAAAAAATTATAAAGGAAAAGATGGAATTCTGCTTATGGATAGGATCTAGTTAATTTTCTTTATAGAAGCTTGTATGTCACTGTGTTTTAAACCACAACAAATAAATTACATATTCTTTCCCCAATTCAAATGGTACAAAACAATGATTTTGTTTCAAAATTTGTAGAATAACCCATAATTTTTACTCCTTTGCAATATGCATTCTCCATATTCTCCTAGATGCTCTAAAATCCAGCTTTTTCATCATCCATTGTTCTCTATTTTGAAACATGTCTCTATAACTGTGTCTTCTCCCAGTAATTACACTTTCACAGGTTTTTACTGTTTACTCTTTTTTGTTGTTTTTCTATAACTGTTTATAGGATGAGGCTTGGAGGTGCAGAAAGTAGGGGACACCAATACACTGCACTCACAGCTGAAAGCTAGGTGAAATTATACTAATAACATCATTCATTAGATTATGAATGTGGTTCACTGCTGAAAATTCATCTCAGGTTTTTAGTGATTCCCAGAAGAGAATATGATTTAATAAGGTAACTCCACAGCAGATGACACCCTGGAGGCTGTAGAATACTCCTGTCCAAATCTCCTCCACCAGCTGGAGGTGGAACTGAGAGGCAAGGATCCATGCCCAGCCTCAGTTCCTGAGGGTGTGCACTCCAGAAACAACAAAGTCAGCCTGTTTCTCCAGCTCTTTATCCTCTCTTGCCACTCCAATTTGACTAGATTCATTTCTTCCTATCTACCAGCTGTTTGTCTCAATCCAGTATCTCCTTATGATACTTTCTGATTATACATCTTTTACTTCCTCCATTTCATAATATGTTTCTTACCTTGGTGACCTCAGCTCAATCAATTCTGCTTCTTTCTTTTTTAATACTTCACTGACACTTCCCTTCCCTGCCCACTGTTCTTGCCCCAGACTTTTAACCATCTAGTTTTAATCCAGTCTCTCATGTCTGGCAGCTCTACCATCTCCTTCATTCATCTGTGGCTCCTTGTGCTGTCTCATTGTCTCCTGCTTTCCAGATCTTGGTCTTAACCTTTACTTTTAAGCATATTTTGGCACCCTTACACAGATTCTTCATCTCTGCTTACTTTCTGCACAGCTACATTTTCCCTTCTTATATCTGTTAATCCCAAGATGTTGGCACTATTGTTGATGGGCCTTGGCCAGTGGTGGGTCCATCCTCTAGCTGGCTGGCACTGGCTCTGTTGGACATGGGGGTAGCTTTTGGAAACTTCTCACTGAAGCTGTAGAGCTGTAGACCCCTGTAGCTCCCGTGCTGCTACCAGAAGCTGGCATGCAAATCCAATATCCAATATCATGAAGAGTTGTTCCTCTCAGTTTCAGCTGATGTACAGGCAGTGTAGGCATGTTGTTTGAAACATTGATGGTGAACTCTTACCCTGCCTCTCAACAAATCTAGATTATTTGCTTATTTATTTTAGGAGAAATAAACATTTACAGCTAAGGAATTTCAACTACATCTGAATATTTATAATCTATTACTCTTAACAGTGTAAGTTGGTGCCATTGTTAGCAACTGAAAGTAGGTTATTCTGATAAATGTTGATGGGAAATTGTGTTAAGATGCATGTTTACATATGTTTACATTGTGTTCTGTTTGGCCTTTTGGCTCTAGTGGGATTATAGGACATTAATAGGCCAAAACAGAGACAACGTTGGAGACTACGGGTGCAGAGTTCTGAGAGCATTGGCCCATCAGAATGTATCAAATGGCATAATCTGTGTTTATAACGTTCGTATAATGCTTACATAAATTCCTGCATTCTGACTGATAAAAGCCTTCAGCTAGGGGCCATTTGCCTTCAGAATAGTTACAGAGAAATTGTTTTACTGGCTGCAACAATTCCATACCTATATAATGAAGAATAATACATTTCCTTGTAGACTACACAAAATTAACTTATAATACAGATGACTTTTGCAAGTAGAAGTATCTAAAAATAGTACACTTGGCCATACTACACTTGGCCTACAGCTGGCTGTCCTACTAATGTGTTTTGTCTAAATACAAATTGTACTAAAGATTACCTTCTGTCAGAATGAAGAGTACATAGAAATACAGATCCTGCTTATAAGAAACTATGCTGAAAATAAATTTATTGGAAAATGGGAGGTCTGGGGATAATTTATGTATTGACCAAAATAGCATGAATAGCTAAATTAAATTTTCTGTGCATTTTGTAAAACAGTTGTGGGGGGGTTTTTTTTGGTTTTTTTT
>VWZN01000917.1:49657-65199 GCA_013396955.1 Regulus satrapa
CTGGCAGTATATAGTAATTATGTGTTAATTTGTATCTCTACACTGATAATTGAGAAGTCTGCTGTTAGGTGGTAGCCTTTGAGGGCAATTTTTTTCCTGGAATGACAAAAACCAAGGGAGCAGATGGGAAAATATAGTATGACACAACCAGAAATCAGAAAATTATTATAAAGAAATAAAATAAAATAAAATAAAATAAAATAAAATAAAATAAAATAAAATAAAATAAAATTAAAAAATGTGCTGCACTTCCAAATTCTCTACTCTGAATCCTTGCCAGAAATTTGATAGTTTCCTTGGGTTTTTCTCTCTTTCTCTTTCTCTTTCTCTTTCTCGTTCTCTTTCTCTTTCTCTTTCTCATTCTCATTCTCCTTCTCTTTCTTTCTCTTATTTTTTCTTTTTCTTTTTCTTTTTCTTTTTCTTTTTGTTTTTCTTTTTCTTTTTCTTTTTCTTTTTCTTTTTCGTTTTCTTTTTCTTTTTCTTTTTCTTTTTCTTTTTCTTTTTCTATTTTCTTTTTCTAATTTCTTTTTCTTTCCATTTTCCTTCCCTTTTTATTTTTTATTTTCTTTTTTAAATCCAGGTACAGTTCAGTAGAGAGCTGTTCATGGTAATAAAGTGTAGTAAAAAGATGGGCAATACTTAGTCATAGAGTATGTTTATCTTTTAGGTAAAGGCTGATCAGTAGCACCTTATTCAGATCAGGACTGGCAGACAGAACCTTCAGAATGTATAAGGAGGTTAAAGAGTTCCTCATTCCAGTCACACTTACTTCTCTCTGATTTGACTTGTTAAGCATCTTCTGTTATCGTGGGTAATATCAGTGAAGGTTGTTCCTAAGTAGATAGTGATAAATACTTGTTGGATTTAATATAATGATGATTACATCTTAAATTACAGTTTTGAAAGACACTTTTCAGTAAAAAAAAACAAACAAAACAAAACAAAACAAAAAAAACCCCAAAAAACCAAAAACCCTCTGAATTTCTGCTTCTTTAAATTTTAAATTTTAAGTGATTACTACAAAGCCTGAATCTTCACTTCTTGCAGAAAGAAAACAGGTGTTTCCAAGCTTGTAGCTGATTTTACAGAGCAGCTCATTGCCAGCAGAAATTCCAAAACATTTCCTTTCTTTTGTTCTCATATGCTTTCATGCTAGGTATACTTTTGGAAAATTTGTACTAGACAGCACACGTGTATGAAGTACAAGAGATAGAGACTGTTCTGTCATTCTGAATCACCTTTGCAAATGCTCATGAAGTAAAATCAAGTCACATACATCTAATTCCTGACATATGACACACTTTGATAACATGGCCCTGCACTATTTTATCCGTGTGTCTAGCAAATATGCTTATTTTTCTTTTTTATTTCTTTCTTCACAGAGAAAGACAAAATCTTACAAAAAGTTCAGAAAAATGAAATTATGTCCACCTGTGGTCAGGAGAAACAGTGTCCTATATGGATTCAAACAGTATTGTTTTCTACAGGAGTTTGCATTTCCAGTATGATATGTTAGAAATTACATTATTAAGGGAAAAAGTTAGAGTGGAGTAGGGAAGTGTAACTTAAATTCAAAATTTGCCAATGCAAAAATTTTTAATTATACATGTCTGATTTAGAAGGAGGTAAGACTATTCAGAGTTCAGTTCTTTGGTATGAGAACATAAGGATTAAATATTAATTCAGTGCATTTTGTGGTTTATTATGTGATCAATCAGATTTAATATAAAGAAAACTGAAAGGAAAGGAAAGGAAAGTTATTGAAAAAACCTTAATGAGCTGATTATTTGTGTTCAAGCAGAATGTTTTAGTTTTGTGCCCATGAAATATCTCCTGAAAATTTTGTTTTGATATATTATTTTAATATATATTATACTCTTATTGTTTCAGTTTCTGTTGCTTCCACTTGGATGTTGCAGAGGGTTAGTTTATAAGAGAGAAGAACAGAGAACTATTTTTCAGGTCTAGAAGTAGTTGACAGACTGACTTGAACTGGTAGAAAACCTATATAGCATCTGGAGCAGGAAAATAAGGAAATGCTAAGAAAAATTGTGGTTTTAATGAGGTATCTGAATTCAACAGTCAGAATCTTAGTAATTATAATTTGAACTAGTGTTGGTTGTTTTGTTTCTCAGTGATTATTGTTTATTTGACTGGATTTCAGTCAAGGGTCAGCATCACATCACACAATGTCCTCTGTTGTCCACCAAACAATAGGACAGACAATATCAGAAAATAGGAACGATAGTATGGATGGATGGATATCTCCCTAACTGAAATTTTCTGAAAAATAATTGTTTTTATTCCATTACCAAGAATGGTAAAAAAGCAATAGTGAAATTAGTTGTACTACATCTATTAAGCTGGTTTGGCAGCTAAAGAGAGCCTTAACTTTCCAGATCTTCAGACTATTAATTATAAAAAATACTTACATCTGACTGGAAAGAATGTAAGAACACAAAAACTGAAACTTTCCCACATTACAATGAAATAATGTAATTTTAAACTGTAATTGGAGTTCATAGTTACGACCAAAAAGTAATTTCAAATGTTTCTCAGCTCACAACTGTAGATGAAGTTTTCCACCCAGACCCATTTCATTATGATAACAAATAATATTTACTTCTGCTTTAGTTACCTGGATCTGCAGCAGAAAAGAAGCCAAAAGACTAAGTGAAAATTGTGGCTCTGTTCAGAAGATTCAGCACAAGTAGGGAAAATATTACTTACTTCATACCTCTTATGAACTGGTCAGATGACTTATTCAGGCGCATTATATTGACTAAATATTAAATTTAATTTTTTTAAAAGGTAGTTCATATGATAAATCAAAAATATGACAATAAAGATCAGGAAAAATAAACACTAAAAATAGAATTATTCATTTAATGCATGTTCCTGGACTTTCTGAGCAGAAGTTATCCTTTAGTGAAACAGAAGTCTCATATATCTGATAGACAGTCACTAATAGTAGATGAACTTGTGTGAAAAAATTTTCACTACAATGTGAAGGATTTGAAAATAATGTTGCAGGGACAATAGAAGATTTTTATTGCTCCATTCTAAAATAAAGACTGAACTATCAAGAGTTAAATGTTAGAAATCAAAATTTTCAGGCATAGTGAGGTAGGAAGGTTTTTCTAATGTCAAAATGTCATCCTATTATGAAGGAAAAGTTGCTCTAGTTATTCACAAACAATTCACTAGTAATTCTCTCTTGTGGCAAAGAAAGTTTATATTCCATTTTACATTTGAATTTTTAAAATTAAGTGCTCAAAGATGATCATTATCTTAGGGAATTAAACTGAGCTTCAGTGAGAATTGCTTCTGAATTTTCTATTATTTTTTTTTTTTTCTTAGAAACAAAACTGTATTATCTTCTTCATCTCTAATTTAATTAGATATGGTTCCATTAAAAATGATGTTTGTTCAAACTGTGTCTGCATATCCTGAGTAATAATGACTAGCAGAAGATGTGTGGTGCTTGTTAATACTGCACAGTTTCATTTTACAAATTAAGTTCCTATAATAGGGAGGATGGATGACAAAAGGTTATAAGGAATGTTAGAGCTAAAAGATAATTTGAGACTAAAAAATTTAATATACCTGTATCTACAAACCTTTGACATATGAAAATATAACAATTTATTCAATTATTTTTGTTCCAAGACACAGACCAATTTTGTATGGAAAGAAAAAAGTTAGAATTAAGATTATGTGTATGTATGAGAAGATGCCTGATGAGTGAATATGCTTGCTAAAGCAAAACTTGTAATTAAATATTCATTAAGATTGAAAGCTTCTGGAGAAACATCCTAAACATTAAAAGAAAAAAGAGAAAGTAGGAAAACAACTCCACAGAAAAAAAAGAAAAAGGGGAATTTCCAGAGAAAGGTAAAAAGGCAAAATGTTCCACTACTGATATTAACTTTTTTCTCATGAAATGTTTCAGCTCAATCTTTTTCCTCGGTGTAAATGATGCAACAATAGAGTGGTTTTTAGGTGTATCCAATGAAACCTTTCTAAGCCATTGATATCATAATCTGCACACAATAATGGCTGTTTTCTTCTAACATCTTGGCAAACTTTTAATGGAAAAGACCTATAATGAGGTTTTATATTTCTAGGCTTCATTACTTTTTATGAACCAAAGCAAAGTACACTTACTGGAGTACAAAGATAAAGGAAGTCTTAAAATGGTTACAACTAAGTAATAAATGGAAATAAACCAACATTTTTAGTATGCAAAATAGCTTCTTTTTTACTTCAATTTTAACTTATGTGCTTGATCAAAACATGTACATTTTCTTGTACATGTAATCCCACCTTTGATGGTGTTCTCAAAATAAGTTTTCACTCTTATGAAACCTACAAATTACCTGATATTTCCTGTGCAGACAGTATTAATTATCAGGAGCAACATCATGGAGCAAATTCTGACCAGGGCTTTCAGTTTTCTCTATCAGATCAGCTGATAAAATCCAAGGATCCCAGAGAGACTTCAAACTCAGTGGTTGTCCAGAACTACCAGGGCTCAACAGCCTGTGAAGGGTCAAAGTAGATGTTGAAAGGAATGCCTGCATTGTAGCAAAAGTATGTAGTAAAAGTGGAACAACTCATGTCCATGTTGGTAGCACTGAGAAAAGGTATAATTATTTGCAGTATTGTTTTGAATATTATCGTTCAATTGTGTACTGGATAGTGTTCAATAAAGCATAATTTTGACTTTATATCAGCACAAGTCAGTAGTATAAGGAGAAAACCAAACAAAACCAGCAAAACAACACAGAGTAGTTTTGGCAAGAAAACAAGTTAGTATCTTGCTAAAGAGCTCAAAGACCAAACAAATCCAAAGAGATGAAAAGTGGTGTGGGAACATACAATGAACAAGTCAGAAAGCACAGTTTAACCATCAATCAAACTAATTTGAAGTAACTTCATACAATTGTCTTTTTGAGAAACAGAATTTCTTGCAGGAAAAATAAGACTTCTATTTGTAGAAAAACAGTCTTAGGTTGTGTGTTTCACTGAAAATGTTAGCATAATGCTGATTTGGTTAAAAACCTCTCTTTGCCTGCTCTGCAGTTTTTCTCCACTTTTCAACTGCACCTCTAATTTCTAAAAACAGAGAGTTTTTTTCCAGATCTCTGCAGTCCAGTTTTTAACACAGGCAGCATAGTTCTAAAATGGAAGGGTTGACAATAAGAAAAATATTTCTTTGCCTATAACCTCTTTAGGTATTGGAGAATACTTCTTACTGTGTTGTTACTTACACATGATTGAATTATACTTTATTCTTAAAAAAAAAATCGTTCATTTTGGAAGATGAAACCTCTTGCATGGGATAAATATCTTAAAAGTGTTAGCAATTCTGATGGAAATTTGCTTTGGTCTTCCACTACTTAAAAGGGTAGAGTGATATTTCTATATCTTCATTCCTTCAATCTTTTGTGTTATTGCTGAGCCTGTCAACAAGGGTACTAGGGAGCCTCACTCCCATTGGTTTATTATGTGCTTCTGGCAGATGGAAAAATACTATATGAATAACAAATTATGACAGAGAAAGATAAAAATAACACTCTTTAAAAGCTATTTAAGTCTCTCTAAAGATATTCACCTTGTAAATGAGAAACTTTTATTTCATGCACCTATAAATCTTGACAATATCAAAACTAATTCCTTTGCTGAAATACTGGTCTTGAAATGACAGTGTTTATTGAGGTCATATGACTTTGTATTTGAATATTTTTCATCAGCTGGAATTCTTTCCCAGATAATTTTTACTTTAGCTGGAATAATTATTTTGTTGTTGTTATTGTGTTACTTTTTTTGTCCAATAGATTTTATTAGATTTTCAGTTTTGTTCAAAAACAATTGTCAAAGGAAAAATGACTTGAGAATAGAAGTATGTCAGCTGCAGTATGTATAGCCTGCAGCATCCCCAAACCCATCTGTCCCATGCCCTGTGGCACATCCTGCAGTTTATGCCTGCAGGAACTACAGACAGGCAGCATTGTGGTTTCCTGGCTGAAGATCATAGGCTGAACTGTGCTCCTTCTAGAGCTAATGCTGGTGAACCTGTCAAATACAACATCAGTTCCTATCATTGTCTCATGAGCAATGAATTATTGCTTTGATTGATCTGTAGAGTTGCCAACTACATGATGCTGTGCAGGTTAGGCAGGATGGATTTTTTTTTTTCCTTTGTTTCTTTGTTTGTTTGAGTTCTTTGTTTGTTTTCCTCTCTTTCTTTCCTGATTGTCTTCTGAGCTTGGAATGAGTTTAGAGCCATCAATCAACATATACCTGACAAGTTCTTCAGCTGGACAGATTAGCATTTTTAATTTTGTTTGATTTCTTGTTGTCTGAGAAAACTTTGATGTAGTTTTATACAGTTTGTTTCTCAATCAGTTTAAGTGAGAAATGTTTATTTGGAAATCTTTTTTTACAATACATATCCATCACAAAGAAGAGTCCAGTCAACTATTTAGATTTCATGAAATGATACAGACCCTCCTAAGAACACTCTTGCATTTAAATTTAGTTATTGCTGGGACATTTTTTCTTCTTAAATATGAGATTTTACAAGACAAATAGGAACCATAAATTATCAAAAATAGATTTTAAAAGTTGTTTTTTGTTAAATCTCTCTAGGAAACTTTGGCATGTTTTACAGTGAAGTAATGTCCAGTCTTCCACTGGTTTACCTTACTTTTAAAATTTCCATTAACTCCAAAAGGTCCTGAGTCAAACCATTGAGTCTTTTTGTACTTTTGTGGCAGAGATTGTTGTTTTGAAAAGACATGAATTTTCCCAGATGATGCATTTAAATTTATTTGAATTCTATTCATGTTAGAGATCTGCCAAATTAAGCAGTTGCAGTTCTCAGTGTGCCGCATCAAGTACCATGAAAAAAGTTAACATTATTTTTCAGTGTCCGAGGTTTATGTTGGTTTTGGGTTCTGCTTAATAGAAAGGTTTACTTTACTCCAACAGAAAACTGAATTTCTGTTGAAGGCATTTTGTACAGAAATGTCTTGCTTTGTAGGCTTTTTTCCCCCTTTGTAGGCTTAAGGGAATCTACCTTTGTTGAATTTATGTCTAGGTATTGACTGGGATAGAGTTATTCTTTCTTAGTAGATGTTACTGTGCTCTCCTTTGGATTCAGTATGTGAACAAAATGGATAAAATGTGACAATAGCTTGAAAATGTCCTCAATCAAATTGCATTTATTAATTATCTGTATTTTGGCATCTGTTAGTCTTTCTTTTTACCTATAACAAAATTGTTGTAGCTCAATACTTTCTAAAACTAAGGAGAAATTTTTCTGCTTTATATGCCTTTTACTAAAGCAATTTAGGACGTGACCATGTGTTTTTTGTTTGTGTATGCTTTAAGGCACTTCTTCATTGCAGTCTGACTGTAGCTAGTTTCAACGCTCCTTGGATGAGAGGTGGAGATTGTTTTTACAAGCAAAAGGAGATCACTTTGGGTTTCAATCCATCTTTGCTGTTTCTTTTTGTTTTGCAGGAAGCAGGGAGGTTTTCTGGCAGAATGTGTGTGTTTTCTAGAACTGCTTTCTAGAACCTGGATGTATATGTACCACTGTTTCAGGGATGACAAAGGCAGTAATTCTGGCTGTGTTCTCTCTGTGAAGAACTTATTCCTTCACATGTATTAGTTCCTTGACTAAAACCAGGCCGTAAAACAACTGATGCTGAAGATAATAGTGCAGTTCTACCTCAGGCAGTTGTCATCCTAATTATCACACACCTTACTGAAGCTAGCCAAGCTGGATAACATATCCATAAAACTGGAGCAGTCAGGGTATTTCTTCCTGGGTTTTGCATTTTTGCATGAAAAAAAAAAAAAAAGGAGAAAGGTGCTGTAACACCTGTAAAGAACTGTAAAGCTGTTTTCAGTTTCACAGGAACTTCATTTATCTTCATTACTCTTGAGGTTGATTTTGCAGTTATCTGAACTGGAGGCTTTGAGTCCAAACCACATGGCAAAAAACCACAGAACAGCCACAAAGTTGTGACATGATCTCTTACATACTACATTGGGTAGTGCAGGGACAGGATAAAGAAGATTTACTGTGTCCCACAGTAAATTTGTGGCAGTGAGGCCAATATAGATTCCACAGATAGCTAAATCTAAATAATTGTACTTTTTAAACATTTTCCACAATGACAGCTGTTGCAATTGAGGATAACAGACTACCACTTTTTCATCTAGCAGTATCATCTTTATTAAACACGCTTACGAATTTTTGTTTCTTCTGTGTACAAGTTTTAGGATCAACTACACAGCCAGTGATTAGGAGACTAACCAATCACACAAATCAAGGGCAGGGCAGATGTTTCTTGCTCTTTATCTTAGACACTCTCACACATCCCACACAGCCTTAGTGGCCCAGTGTTCTGGGTTAATTAATTGAAACATTCTCTCATAAGTATTTATGGCTGAAGATGATCTTTGGTATGCACTTTCTCATGGGAAAAGGTACTTGTTAAGGTTGGCGAGGAGCAGCAGCTACTACAAAGGCCTGGAAACTGCTTTTAAGCACCTTTGTGTTTAGATCATATCAGTGTACCACAACAGAACTTCACTGCCTTACATTAATTTATTTCAGTGCATATAAAACATCCAAACAAGCAAGCATTAATTTCTTCTGACTATAATTATTTTAATGATGTTTTACATGCTTAGCGGATATAACTTCATTTTTATTTTATTTTTCTCTTTAAACTTGCTGGAAAGAAAGGAAAAGGGAAAGAGCATGATGAAGAGGAAAAGTCAAGGGAAAACCTGAAATGGAAATGTTTATTTGGACCAGATCTTGTGAGGTGCTGCTGGCCTGTTTAATTTACAATTTAATAATTGATTGCAAAATGGAAAGAAGGTTTTTTGGATGAAATTTAGGAAAGTAAAAAAAAACAAAGGTTGTGCTGGTCAGATGCCAGAATACAATTCTAAATCTTGTAGACTTTTATCTCCCTGATTTTTTTCTCCAGATATTTAACTTCTAAGAAACAGGAATTCCATTCTTGCCTTCTCCTAGCTTCTTTAGATTTTAATTATTTTTCTTAGCATGAATTGTTCAAAAGTTAGGGGTTTTTTAAGGTTGCTGGGGTAGGAATAGTTTTTTGGAAAGCAGATCATTTTCCACATAAGCTTCTGGGTGCTCAGAAAATGTCTATTCATGGCTTAGCCTTGAGGTTTCCTGTGTCACCTCGGACAAATTATGTATGTGACTGGCTGCTGTAATGCCTTCTGAAATATGTTTAGTACCAATCTGTCTTGCCAGAAAAAATTGATGTTAGATCCCTGGGGGCTGTGGGACTTGCAGAATATGTTGATAAGGGTGAGAAAGAGCAAGATGAACAGAACTGCAGTAATGCCTCCAACATGAAAGAAGACTTGATTTGAACACCACCATAAATTTAGGGATGAACAAAGAGATTTGCTGGGTGCTAAGCACACAAAATTCAGTCATTGCAGACAATATTTTCAGTATAAACTCTCATTCCAATCAGTTCAAAGGTTTAATTATTGGAGCATTTGCAGTGCAATACTGCACTGTTCTTCATCGAAAATCTCTGCTTTCTCTCCAAATACTGTAAGACCGGAAGACTCATCTGGGGGCTTAGAAAACTTGAGCTGCCTCAAGGGCTTTTCTAGTCTGTCTTCATAGCTCTGAACAATTTAAGTAATCCTCTGGTGATTTGCTTTTCCCTGCAGGGAGAATGGTGATTAATTATGGGAACCAGGTCCCAGAAGATCAGGCTTTTAAACTTCTGTCTTTAGACAAACCTTGAAATCTTAGACAGATAACCGACTGCTTATTTATTTTAATGATGATACTTTCTCACTATTGGTCTTTATAAGATCTTCCAATTACATGGCAAAATTTTGGACCTTTCTATATGTTTTGTTGTTTCAGAGCTCTTTTCATTGTGCCTCAATAGGGGTATTTCCATGTGCACTGTATTCCCAGGGTTGTCAGTCAAAGAAATTGACTAAATACAAAAAGAAAGAAGGTATAATATAGAAGAAACAAAGTTCCAGAGCAATGGAATCTTGGGATATAGTGTGAAAAAAGTTGGAACACTAAACCCTTTGGTATTTCAAAACAATGCTTGAGGTAAAAACATAACATGGCGTTTCACTGACAGTATTTAGAGAACAAATATCTTCAAAGTACATGACAAGTGTGCTTTCTAAATGTTTTGATAACATATTTAGAATATTTTCTCTTAATAAAGGTATAAGTGCTTGATTTTTTTAAAAACTAATTTTCTGAAATTCTCTTTAGACCTCCAGACATAATCTTTATTTTGTTTTTTATAGTATTTTAGGCTACAGAGCTAATCTGGGCTTCTAGAAGAAAAGTGGTATATGTTTGGAATATAAATATTAAACATTCATTATGACAAAAACGTCATAAAAAAAAATTTAGGATTTATCAGAAAATATATATTTGAAAGCTCTCAGTGTACTTCCACAGAAAATACTAGAAAAGCAAGTGATAATTAAATCTTGTAAAAGGAAACTTTAAAATAATTACATTTTATTGTCAATTCATTTACATAAGTACCAATAGAGGCTACTATCTATATGGGTTTTGCCTATTAAAAGGGAAAATATTTGATTCTTAAAAACTGTTTTCAGGTGCCTTTTTTAAAATATGAAATCAATCAAGAGGAATATTTAGATATTTAGAGGAATGTTTTACCATCTTTGTAAGAGGACGAGAGTCATCACAGGAATTCTGAAAAATTTCCCTCTCCCTTTTGAAACTTCTTGCTGTTAATCTGAAAAATATTTTGTAATATCTCAGAAATATTCTATTCAAGTCTGGAAATCAGTTTATTTCTTACTTTTAAAAAATTTTAAACCTAATTTTAAAATTAAAAACCTAAAAATATAATGGCTAATTTTTCTCTGAACATCCTACCATTTTCAAAGCCCTGAAATAATATTTATATGAAAAGATTAGGGAAAGAGAGGCATTCTTCTTAAAGTCATGGAAAAAGCTGGATGGAACTCCGAGCAACTCAGCCTAATGGAAGGTATTCCTATCCACGGCAGAGGTCTGGAATGAGATGATTCCTAAGATCCCTTCCAAACCAAACCTTTCTGCAATTCCATGATTCTGTGAAGTGACAGATTTGTAAAAGATCCCTTTCAGTTCAACTGAGAGAAGACACCATGTTTTTTTAAAAGAAATCAGTGTCAGTTAACTACCTTAAACTTGTCTTCTTAGTTAGATATGCATAATCATAGGGAAATATCATTTTAACTGAAACAGTGATGAGTTGATTTTGAAAATTTCAGCTATTCTAATGCAGTAGCATGTGGAAGATCCCATTATAAACTGTGGGTTCACTGAATTGCATAATGAATGAAAAAGAGCTAAAATATCTTAAAAGTAACTGCGAAACCTCATCTTCATGGAAATAAAACAGGATCTCTTAACTTATTAATAATAAAAATTTAAATTAACTAAGAGACAACTGACTTGAGACATTTGCATCCCTAAGTGAAGGTTACAGTACTTGTCTCTTGGCATATTTTCATCCCTGTGCATTTTACTTTGAATGGTGGATACATTAAATGTCTTGTTTTCTAATCTAAGGTCACAGATACACAAGCATGCCCAACTATTCCCATGGCTATTATGTGTTCACTAATGTTTTAATTATTTTTAATATTGTTGTGTCTCTAGTGAATTATATAGTTGTGACTGTAATGAATGTTTGAAATGACAGATTTAATGAATGGATAGTTTCTAAAAATTTGTTAATTTCTACACATTAATGATACTCTTCTTTGAAATTTTGAACATGAAAAAAATTCCCCATAACATGGCCTTTGCATCACAAAGCTGAAATTGTTTTGGCAAGCACTGCCAGGACATGCTGTTGACCATGGCAGTGACTATGGCCCTCCTAGGCCTAATTCTTCTACAGGACACAGAAACAGAGGGCTGGGCAATTAAGTGTCTGAAGGAGTTTTTCAGGCTGATCCCCACTTTATCCAGCATCAAAAAATTAGACACATACCTACACTCTGAATTGATGAGAACAAGTGTTTACTCTGCAACACTTATGCAGTTAGAGTGACAAACAGTAATCAAAATCTCAGGGATGTTCAAAGACAAGTTTCATTTTCAGAGGATAATTACTGTCTAGACTCTGGTGGAATAAGGTTAGGTTGGATGTGGCTCTGAGAAATGGAAAGTGTCCCTGCCTATGGCAGGGGATTTGGATTGAGCTGATCTTTAAGGTCCTTACCTACCCAAATCTGTCTGTGATTCTAAGAGTCTAGTTGAAATTGATACATGCTCTTCAGGTATTACTGTATTCTGTAAATTACTGCTCTATTCTTGTAATTTTTTAAAATTTCTTTTTAATTTCAATATAGTTTATCAACTTCTTTTCATATACAAACTTATTTTAAAAGTGCACATACAGGGATAGCTGGTGAAAAACTCTCAGAGAAGGTTTTCACCATTTGAGCGGTTACTTTGATGGTATGAATTTTCAGCTGTTGGAAAAGAGAGCAAAACAATATGTATTTTAAGATCCCAGTATTAGGGAACAGCAGTGAGAATTGCTTAAGCTATTAGTATCAACTGATACTTCTCTTTTTGGGATATGTTAGAAAAACCCCCATTTGAGCCAGCTGGCAATACCAGGGCTGGATAGAGATTTATATCAGTAATACAGTTCAAGGGAACTTTGACAACATTTGAAACTTAATGGTGTCAGAGCTGCATATTAGGAAAAGCTTCTTCACCAGAAGATGGTGGGGCACTTGAAAATACTTCCCAGGGAAGTGATTTAAGCACCAAGGCTGACAGAGTTCAAGAAGTGTTTGGACAGTGCTGGCATTTGATGGGATTATTTGGTCTATTTGGTGCAGGACCAGAAGCTGGACTGGAGTATCCCTCTAGGTCTTCTTCCACGCTAGGTATTTTATGATTCTATAATTCAGTGGGTTTGTTTTGGGTTTGTTTTTTTTTTTCCCCTGAGTGAGTAGTTTTGAAAGCCACATAGCAATGATGTAAAAATTACTCTTTCATCACTGCAATCTGAAGGATGTTTTTCTTACACTGTGTATGTGTACCTAGTGTTTCATACCTGTGTGTGAGTAAATTATCACACACCTTGATTTCAAAAAGACTGTCAGGGTATAATTCACATTCCCTTTGGAGAAGATGATGTCATCAACTACAGGACTACATTTCTCCATGTAAATTATTTACTTGGGTTTTATTTTGTAATGGTTTAAGACTTTTTCTTTCCTTGGGACTTGACTATATATATATATATATTTTTAAATCCAGGATACTGAAAAACAGTGTTATGACACACCTCCCAACCTCCAGACTTGGGATAGATGCTTAAAACATTTAAGAGCTTTGTGAAGAACAAATAACTGGGTCAATTTTTTGCTTCTGTCTTCCTGAGATTTTGCTCTTTAGATAGATTCTATTAGATCATTCCATTACTTTAGGTATCAGCTGGAGTTCATTTTTTTCCTTCAGATCTGTCTGTTTTTCTCTTATCTCTTCTCTCTAGAGCCCTGTTTGTTGCATCCCAGCATGGTCTTTCTTCTTTGCTCATTTCTGGAGTTCAGGGTTTTTGTTCCTTCGCCAACTGTGAACCTCTTTTCTAACTTTTGAGGTGGCTTCTTTCAGAGTTGCGTTCCATTTCCCCTTCTCACATAGGAACATGGAAAAAAGAGCCGTAGAGAACCTGTAGGGTATCCACTTGTGTTTCTGCCTCATGCTTGAGAATTTTATTGTGGAAGTGAAATTAGAGGTGCTGATCTTTCCATTATTCTTTTTCTTTTTTTTTGTAAGGATGAAAAATACCCTTAATATTCCTCAATAAAATAAGAACAAAATGAAAAATTTTGTACTGTTTTTATGAAGTATTATTAGCAGTTCAGTAGTTCATGGTCCATGCAATTGAACATAGGAAAAGGCTTTTTCCCCATGCATATAATATATATATTTCTTCTTTCTGTTTCTGGGAAGTAAACACTTCTTGAATGAATCCCACACACATGCCCCTATTATCCCATCAGAATAGACAAGAAATAAATCTCCAATGGAAATGCTGTCAGGATACTGTAACTGGGGAAATGAAATGCCACATAGAAAGAGATTCTGATAGTCTAGATAAAACAAGAACTAGAAGTAGCAATATTTCAGTAGGCAGTTTAAATCAAAGAAAGTGTATATTTTTAGCATAATTTCAAAAGAACAGTGATGCTGAGTATTGATAAACTGCACCACTCTCAGAATTTTAGGATTAAGAAAGACTATTCTTTTATGTTTTCTCTTCTGTTTACATTTAAAACAAACTTTATGGCAAGAAATCTTAAGTTAATAGGTATATTTCTATAAAGTTCAAGAGAGTTTCCTGTAGAATATTCCCTGGAGAAACATCCAGATTTTGTATAAGTTTTTGATGAAGGTTGTGATTTGGCAAAGAAGGCATATTCAACAATAATAAAAATATGTCATAAAAATTTTAAAAAATTCTTTCCCAGATATGTCCAGAGATTATATCCTCCTATTCTTGGCACAGAAAGCTAGGTACTATAACCAGTTCAGACTTACAGAATTTATTTTTTAAGACTATCCACTCTATTAGATGTGTGTGACTGTCTCTGTAATTGATTAAAAGGATTGCATTATGATTCTTAGGAATGTGCAGCCAAAGTGCACTGGTAAGATTTTGCAATTTCCAATCAAAGTTCCTGATCCACACCTCTACAAGATATTATCCTAATTTCTTATGTGCAGTTTCAGGGGCTCTATATTCATAAATATGAACAGAGGAGGAAAAGTTTGCTGAATCAATTCCTGATTTCAGATAAGAAATTTGCCATGCATGTAATTTCTATTTGTATCACAAAAATTGTTAGGTAGTTCATTTTACTAATAACATTAAATCATCAGGTGGTAGATAAAAATGTGGTCAACTGCAGGAATTTTTTTTTCCTCAGTTATCTATTAGAAGTGGTGGTTTGGAAAATTAATAGGGCTTGACATTTTGTAATGTAAGTGTCCCTCGGTATTAGGTTACATTAAAGGCAGTACTAAATAAATATTCATGGCAGTGTCTACTCATTGAGATAGGGTCACTTAGACAGAGTGTTCTATTAAAAATACATTTAATTTACTTGTGGTTGTCACCCAGTAGGTGTGAGAATTGATACCGTGACCAGTAACCTTTGTCAGGATTCATGGGGAGAGTTCACGGAAAATCTATTGGTCAAAATGTCAATTAGCTTCCCTAATAGATTATACCTGTGAGTGCTGCAGCCCTATCTTTAAGTAAACGGATGGTCTATCTCAACAACAGGCCATCTTCATGAATATTTTATTGAAGGTTCTAATTGAAGTAAATTACCAAATTACAGTGTGCTTGTAAAGAGATGCATTGGAGGTTCCCAGAAGCAGTCAATGGGATATAATAGTGGATTAAATATGGAAGGATATAACTGTTAATGCTCTTAGG
>VWZN01000917.1:71900-90902 GCA_013396955.1 Regulus satrapa
TCATTGTCCCTCTTGTGATGCTTTTGCTCTATACAGTAGAACAAAGTTCTGCTCACTGCCAAAATCACTGGTCAGGCTCCATTCTTTAAGTGAAATGTGTCTGGTTTAATTTAATACTCTGGTAATAAATATTTAAAGATTTGGTCTACTCCTCAAACCATTCCCCAAGAATCTGTCAAGTCATAATTACAAAAGGATATCTGTCTTTACTTCAACCATACTTATAAATGAGCAAACTAAACATTAACAGTGAGGTCTGTAGGTCCATCCATATTTATGTACCACGAATATGTAGTGTCCCTAAAGGATACGTGCTTGTAACATATCCTCAAAACAAGGATACAGAGAAATGACTGTGATAGATGCAGGATGCATAGATATATTACTGTGGCAGACATGATGTGAAAGAGCCTTCCCAGCAGATGGGAGTTAACAGCCAGTGCAGATCCATCTGGCTTAGTAATGAGTTGTTAATTGGAGAATACTTAAAGGAGAGTTAAGGGTGTCTTAACATCATGTGTATAATGATGTGCAGTAAATTGTAGCGAAGACACTGCTAGTGGACTATAAACTACTGTAATCTTTAGTCCAAGGACTGTGATCAATTGCTAATATGCAGTACTGTGTTGTCACGTGTTTGCCCAACACCAGGACTACCTTCTGCCCTGTGTTCCAGTATTTTTGTATTACTGACAGTGCCAGATGAGATATTAAGTTCCAAATTAATTGCAGTAATCTTGAATGTCACTTGTACAAATGAATACCTTTTTCGCATTTATATTGTCGCAATGTCAGAAACTACTTTGCTCCATACACTGATCATGAATTTTTTTCGCTTTTTTTTTTTTTAAATTCAGAGCAAATTTCATCTTTGCTAGTTCATCTTTAGCACAAGTTTCATCATAAGAATGTTACTAGAATTAGAACTTTTGTATCCTCTCTGTCCTTACTTTTTCACAAAAGTCTCGATCAATTTTTACTCCTAAACATAACTGGTCCTTAGTTTGTAAAATTGGATTGCAGCTGAGAGTTTAAATCCACAGACTTTCAAAGTCTCTGCCAGTTCTTGACCCATCTGATACTGCCTCAACACAAGAATCAGTCTTGTTACCAGTTTTAGAAAACATGATAGACAGATAAGATAAAATATGTAAATACATCTCGTGATACAATGCTAAAACATATCCTGAATCTTCAAGAAAATTATCTCGGTGAGAATGTTCTTTTTTAATCTGTGGAGCAAAGTTGAAAAAGTGGAATTCATTATCAAAATAATCATCATGATGTTCTAGCTCCTTTTTTGTAAAAAATGTATTGAGAAACAGTTTATGTGAAAAATGAAATAAAAATTATTATGGTCCAATTAGGAACATATGAAAGGGGGTAAGGTTTACTACTTGGCATTTTAAAACCTTCCTTTTAAAAGTAGGTAAGACACTAGTCAGATGGGAACTGTCTTTGAAATTTGCAACATGTTCCAATAGTCTAAAGTAATTGGACTCTTTTATAAACATGAAGTGCCTGATGTGTGAGTCATTAGCATTGTCATAGTTCAAGTATATGCAGAGATAAAATTATGATGAGCCAGCAAAACTACCAACTCAATATTAATCCAATGTTTAGACAAATACTGTAATAGGATTTGCACATTTAAGGGGCAAATTATCCTCTCAGTATGTGCTCTGTATATCTAGGGTATTAATATTGATCTGCACTCGAAGAATAATACAACCATATTCACAGTTATATTTAGGAGTCAAATCCATATATGACATGAAATTATAAAAATAGCAATATTTTTTTACATAGTTCTCAGCACAAGAAATGAAAATCCATTTCTTAATGTACTCTTTCAAAGGACTAAATAATCCTCAAGAAAATATTGTGGTTGTGGGAGGGGTTTCATTCTTTTTATTTTTGACTTTTTCTATCTGCATGGGTTATTTCTGTTCTTTAATGTCAGTGTTTATTTACATTAATTAAAGATCTTAATATTTATGTAGCATATATACAGCTGAGTTAAACTCCTGGCACATGGTGGTGGAAATAATTCTGTACTGAGTAGTTGCTGCAACGGCATGCTTGCTCTTTCTCTTTCTCTGGGGGCTTTCCCATTTCCCTGGAGCTGAAAGCCATTGTAAGAGAAGAGACTAAATAGTCTGACCATCTTGCAAGAAATTGTAGTGACAGGACAAGGGGGAGTGGCCTCATACTGAAAGAGAGTAAGTCTAGACTCGATAATGGGAAAAGGTTCTATACTGTGAGGGTGGTGAGGAGCTAGAACAGGTTTTCCAGTGAATTTGTGGGTGTCCCATCCCTGGAATGTTCAAGGCCAGGCTGGATAGGGGCAACCTGGTCTAGTGGAAGGTGTCCCTGCCCATGGCAGGGGGTTGGAGACAGACGGTCTTTAAGTCCCTTCCATCCCAGGCCATTTTGTGATCCTATGATTCTATGTTCTTAATCCTGAATGTTATCTTACAGAAAGACAGCATTGACTGAACAAATCAGAGGTCCCTCAGCCCACAGCGTCAATACAATATTCTCAGCCCCATACTTGGGACACGGCTGCCTGAGCATGTGGCCTGCCATTTCCTAATTCCTGCTATTCCTTTTGCTCTTGATCCCTGCAACAGTGAAGGGTTTTGGTATTTATCTTGTCTCCTAAAAGGGAGACATTTGCATTCTGTTAGACTTAAGGAAAAGAAAAGAAAAGAAAAGAAAAGAAAAGAAAAGAAAAGAAAAGAAAAGAAAAGAAAAGAAAAGAAAAGAAAAGAAAAGAAAAGAAAAGAAAAGAAAAGAAAAGAAAAGAAAAGAAAAGAAAAGAAAAGAAAAGAAAAGAAAAGAAAAGAAAAGAAAAGAAAAGAAAAGAAAAGAAAAGAAAAGAAAAGAAAAGAAAAGAAAAGAAAAGAAAAGAAAAGAAAAGAAAAGAAAAGAAAAGAAAAGAAAAGAAAAGAAAAGAAAAGAAAAGAAAAGAAAAGAAAAGAAAAGAAAAGAAAAGAAAAGAAAAGAAAAGAAAAGAAAAGAAAAGAAAAGAAAAGAAAAGAAAAGAAAAGAAAAGAAAAGAAAAGAAAAGAAAAGAAAAGAAAAGAAAAGAAAAGAAAAGAAAAGAAAAGAAAAGAAAAGAAAAGAAAAGAAAAGAAAAGAAAAGAAAAGAAAAGAAAAGAAAAGAAAAGAAAAGAAAAGAAAAGAAAAGAAAAGAAAAGAAAAGAAAAGAAAAGAAAAGAAAAGAAAAGAAAAGAAAAGAAAAGAAAAGAAAAGAAAAGAAAAGAAAAGAAAAGAAAAGAAAAGAAAAGAAAAGAAAAGAAAAGAAAAGAAAAGAAAAGAAAAGAAAAGAAAAGAAAAGAAAAGAAAAGCTTATGTCTCACTTTCTGCAGATCAGAAATTTCTGTCTGAAATTATATTTTTGCCATTATATGTGCACCTCTGCAAAAAAAAACCCAAAAAAACAACAAAACAAACCTTAGTATAGGATTGTGTCTCAAGGTGACATTGTTTTCCACAAAAAGAGTGAATAGAATTTTCATTAAAATCTACATTTACATTTAAATAAATAAATTTAGTGAAACATATATATTTACATTTATAAATGACTTTATGAGACAGATTTTTTGTCAATATGTTTCTCTCTATGTCTGGAAGCTAAAGCATGATTTGATTTGTAAGAAAAATTTCTTCTTTCACCAAAATTTCATACACAGAATATTGAAAAATAATCCTGTGGAAACTGAGCTTTTGAATTTTCTTTCTCTAAAGTTTCAAGATTGTTACAGATGTGAAAAAAAAAAAAATCTTATGGTACTCTATGATTGAAGAAGGGCTTTAGAAGGAAAAGGCACTTCCAGTCTTCTTGAAGCCTGAGCCTAGATATGATAGAGAGGACAACTAACTAGATTCTTTTATTTTCCTAGAAAAAGAAGTTTGAAAGATTTAGAGAATGTGGAATTTTCACCCAGTTCTATGATAACCTGCTGGTACTGTTGCTAGGAAGATTATCTGATTTTACTGGTGTAAAAGCAGAATTCATTGACTTGAGTATCTCTAGGGATTTGCATTTGGCTGCTATCAATATAGACACAGAGCTGAGCTCAAGACTCTTGGAACTAGTGACTTTACTGTGATTTCATAAAACTGAGGGTTGAGAAATCTGCAAAAACTGTGAAGGGGGTGCAGGGATTACAGGAAAGTGAAGGAAAAATGTGTAAGGCAGCCAGCAACATGGTGACTATCCTGCGTAGAGATTCCTCTTCAATTAGCACTATTTATAATACAGAGAACTTCCACAAATATCTTGTACTGCACATTTCTCCTAGAAAAATTGATGTGCATCTTTTCACTCATGAAAATAGCTGAAGTAAAGTTTTTAACAAGTGCACACTTTAAAGTTTAAGCTGGAAAATGAAAATGCCTGGTTTTGGCATCTTTTTGGCACCCACCTTTTGGTATTTATAGACATTGGTAAGAGACTCTTGTTCCTCCACTCCAGAGCCTTCTCTGCTAAGGCTGTGGACTGCCAGCTCTCTCAGCCTTTCTTCACAGGAAAGACGCTCCATCTTCTCTTATAATTTCTGTGGCACTTTGCTGGGTTCTCTGCAGAATGTCCAGGTCTCTCTTGCAATGAAGAGCCCAGATTTGGATATAGCACTCTAGGTGTGGCCTCACAAGAACTGAGGAGAGAAGACTCACCTCCCTCCACCTACTGGTAACACTACTCCTGGTTTATCATCCCAGGATACAATTATCCTTGTTGGCAAGGGAGCATTATGGCTTGTGTTGACCCTGATGCTCACCAGGTCTCTGCCCAGGTCCTTTTCTGCAAGCTCATTTACAGCTGAGTGGTCCCCAGCACATATTAATGCATGGCATTGTTCCTTCACAGACCTTCCCCTTTTTGAGCTACTCTGCACTAAAGCTCATTATTCAGTGTCCCCTATGCCTTCTCATTGGGAAGGAGATGCCAAAATGCTGCCATAGATTTAAATTTTATGCATCTGACTTGTGTTTGCAGACAGCCCCACTATGAATCCAAAGATAGCAGGGTTTAAAGCAGCATATGTTCCTGCTCACACACTGCAAGGGTAACAGGAGGATCACCCCTGAAATGGAGCTATTTTTCTCCTCTGTACCAAAGTATGTAACCATCTGCCTTGTGAACTTCAGTAAATTAATTTCGTGGGTATCCTGGAGAGAAATTGCCTCACTTGTCACGTTGTCTTACTGTGACCCCCTGCCTGGCTTGCTAATTTGCAGAAGCAGAGGGAGTCTGTCTCCTAGGGCTCATGGAAAAAACATTAAGTGGCATGATGAGACACCAACTTCTATCTTTTTTCTTCCTTGGGAAGCACAGCTTATGTGAACAGTGGAAACCAAGGACAGGCAAAACACAGTCATGTTTCTATATAGAAATATCCCAGAATTAATTATTTAAAATAATGATTTATCTGAATACCTTCATAAAGAAGTAATTTTGCAGTAGTTTTGCTAGATGATATGAACAATCTCGGATGTAATATAAAAGAGTGATCAAGTTCTGGAGAATGAAAATCAAATTCTTGGAAATTAATCTTTAATTTGTTTATATTGCTCTGTTTGTATTTCAGATTCCTTCAGTGGGACTATTATTATTTTAAAATAAAGAGACTTATAAACTTCCTTCAAGTTTGAGGTAATTAGTAGTCAGAATAATCTGGCCTTTTGCCTCCTTTGATAGCAGTTTTGGGATTTTTTTGATTTTTTTGTTTGTTTTTTTTGGTGTTTTTTTTTTTTTTTTTTTGGTTTTTTTTTTTTTTTTTTTGGTTTTTTTTTTTTTTTTTTTGGTTTTTTTTTTTTTTTTTTTGGTTTTTTTTTTTTTTTTTTTGTGTGTGTGTGCCATATATATATATATATATAAAACAAGATAATCTTTTTCCTTAAGATGAGATGAAATCATTATTGTACATTTTTTCCAACAAAAATGTTACATTAGTTTTAATGTCATCTCTATAAAGCATTTCTTAGTTGCCTTTTAGAGTATTTTAGCTCCTGATAGAACAAAGACAGCAATAGTAAAAAGTATTGCTGCAATATTAAATATTAATATTTCTAAATATTTTACTCCATATCCAAAAATGTAAGATTCTGTTTTGAAATAAGCCAGTAGATTCTTTGAACATTTAATTAGCCACTAGAATTCAGGGGCTTGAATTTTTATAATATTTCTGAATATCATCAATGTACTAAAGATGTAGTTAAATGCATCCTTCTTATTTGCAAATGCGTGTTTGCATTAAATTAATTTTACACAAAAAGCTCCTAAAGTCCTTCCACCCATTTCCAGAAAGGTCAGGAGGAGTGGACTGTGCATGAGAACTGATTTTTATAGGAAAGGAGAAACTTGGCTCCAGGGCAGGGTCCATAAAAATGTTTCCACATGAGGTCCAGGCATGTGTGCAGCTCAGGGCTCTGGACACCCCTTCATCTGGAACAATGCTGCAGCCAGGACTGGTGAGCATTCTTTTTTACTATTGTCCTTTCCTTTCTTCCTTTCTTGCTTCCTTCCCTCCTTTTTCACTTCCTTTCTTCCCTTTTCCTTCCTTTTTTCTCTCTCCCTCCCTCTTTTCAGTCTCTCTTATTTTTCACTCTACCCCCTTATTCAAAATACCCTACCAAGAGTTTATACTATAAGGGACTAACATACCAATTTCCACTGTATATAATTTGATAATATAATTTTTTAAATTTTTTGTGGCCTCCCTGAATTTTCTTGCTCTCTTTCAACCATGAGTATTTGCACACCTGGTTGCTCCCTTTCCCTTCAGGGTTGGCCACCACAGCATCACATTTATAAGCTGTTAAAGAAAAATCACTTTCTTTAAAGAGACTCTTTAGAGGGAGTCTTCATTTTCTTATCAATTCTGGGAGATTTAATAAAATATAGGAAAAAATAGAATTATAGGATTTCACGTTTTTTTCAAATGACATTCAAATTAGACCAGAGGTAGATATTTATAGGTTTAAGTAGCACCAACTTTACACTGGACTCTGAGTCTAAATACTCAGACAGTTTAAAGCCGTCCTACTGTCTTCAGTATTTATTAGAGCTACTATCACTGTAAAGAATGTGAGTTCTTTTTCATCAGCAACTCAACATAGCTTAGTACATCTATCCCACAATTTAACATATCAAATGTCAATATTTTGTAGAAAAGCGAAAGAAGTTACATAGGATGTCAGACTTATTAATTAAAAAGAAAAATGTATCTATGATCTTAATCAACTGAATTGTCCTCTCTTTGTTGAATCATGTTATTTGGACTCCTAGATTGCTGACTAACTTCTCCATTGCTCTACAAGATTTAACAAGAGCCCATGCTCAGAGCTCTTTCCAACCTGGCCTTGGACATTCCCCTCTCTGGATGGAACTCTGGGCAACTGGTCAAGTGAAAGGTGTCCCTGTCCATGGTGGGGGGATTGGAACTAGGCGATCTTTAAGGTTCCTTCCAACCCAAACTATTCCATGATGCTCAAATTTTACCCACATTTGAAGACTTATATTTATTTCCATTGTGTCCATTGTGTTGAAATCCATTTAAAAACAAGCTAACTGACCTAACAAACAAAAAACCAACAGACCCCTTTAGAGTCAAAATTTTCTGTCACTTCTGGAAACCTGGGAGCTGCATTTCTGGATCAGAACTTTATTTTCTGTAACAAAATAGACTTGTATTGCAACATGAACTAGAACATGTAGCTATTATACACAAAGAGTGAATTCAGTAGAATAGAGATAAAGTATCAAACAGGGAAACTTGATCTGTAAATGAGAAGATTATAGTATCTTTCTCATGTGCTAATTTCTAGTTTGGGCTTTGCCTTAAAAGACTTAAAGAACTTATGAAAAACACAAATATTAATATAATGAGTGATATTACCTCAGTGTCTGAGATATTTAGCAGAGAAAATGTCATAAAGAGTAGAGTTTTCTTTCTTGTGTCTTGTTTCTCATAAGATAGTAATTTAATTTGTGTGGAAAATGGAAAAGATATGTAAATAGATAAAAATAAAGGAAAACAAGTAAAAATAAAGCATGCCAAAATATAATTCACATAAAAGCACAAAGTTATGTTAATAGTGAGATATTTCATATAACTAATGAAGACCAACTATTGCACTTTCTAGAATATTTTAAAAATGCATGAATACAGGGACACTATAAACTCCATAATTAACCCAGCATAAGCCTCATAACATAATTTTTTAAAAAATAGCTGTTATACAATTCAGAAAATGTAACTGTGGCCTAACATGATTTGCACCCTGCTGGAGTTCAGGATTTCGTTCTCAGATCACAGAGAAAATCAGCTTGAATTTTCTGTGTGTTAAAACAGCTTTTTATCCATCACTGTTATCTTTCTGGTTTTGAATAAAGCGTTGTCTGTGTTTTGCTGCAAATACCAGGCTTCAAAAATTGATTGTTCTTTTATTGCATTTTATTGCCTTGATGCTGCAGAGCTTTTTATGTCTGAATCTATTCTAGGTACTAAAATAATATTGGAGCTTAGCTTATTTTTTAAAAATACTTCTTTACAAAAATCTGAGGGCATAGCAGTTGAACATATCTGAGCATTTGTACAAAGAGTTTACCTTTCTGAGGCATTAAGGGTACATTCTTCTCAGAATGATTTCTTTTCTCTCAACATCCTCCCACTCTGGTCTTCCCCCAAAACTGAAACTCAAAGAAAGAATAAAAAAAAGTAGATATGCATATATATTTTTAAATATTCATGAAAATATTTGCAGATTTTTTCCACAAAAAAGCCCATTTACTTCTGTAATTTCAAAAGAGTAACTTCGAAGAGTATTGCATTTACATTAAAGGACTAAAACTTTTGTGGTTTAAATAACATTTTAATAGAATTAAATATAAACAATATATTCAATAATTCATGTGCTGAAAATATTTTGCAAAAACCACGCATATTAATTAAATTCAAATCCAGCTGGTATCATCTGACAAAAAATTATCCCAAGCAAGCAAAACATTTTTAAAAACATTTTTCTGTTTCCTAAAAGAATATATAGGTTTTCAATTTCAGAATAACTTGGTCTTTGAAATTCAAATTCAAAAATTAAAATTAAATGTATTAGAAACCATACCTACAAAAATACTGCTTTTCATGTCAAATCAGTCACTAAATCCAAAATTAGTTGCTCATATAGCTCCATTGTTCATAAGCATTGTATAACATAATGATTTACTTTAGTTTTTGAATAGCAGTATTTCTGTCTATTCCTAAAAGTGTCTATCATTGCCATGTACTGTTTTAATGCCATATCTCAATTTTCTGTTTTATATCATGAAAAAATACTGTAAGTCTCAATGTGGCATAATTAATGAAAATATGTTTAAAATCATCCACAATTCTTTCATTCAATTTCAACAATTTGCTTTCAATTGTAACTTTCTGGTTTGTATTTGTTACACTTTTGTAAGAAAGAAGTGTATGACCAGGTCTCAAATCTTAGGCTGAAGGATGGTAATTTATGGAAATACGGTGATTCAGGTGTCCTTGATTATATGTACAAAGCTCATAGTACCCAAAGGAGCTCTCCTGCATTTCCTTAAATGTTCATTTTATCTAACTTAGTCAGATTTATGTCCAGTAAAGGGGCTTTCGGGCCAAGGTGTTCCTTTGTCCATAATACCCTTAAATCATGGTGTCTCTGGGTCCCTTTAGATGGGAATTGTAACATATTTCCTAGTGAAAGTCCTCAAGGTGTTCTAAGAGTGAGCTGGAAATGTCGCATTCCTTTTAGAGCTGAAGTGCTAGTAACAATGGTCCTGTTGGAGGCTCAGACCTAAAACCTTCCACTTGAAGTCTCATATGAGTTTTCAAGGGACTAAGCTGCTTCAGCTACATATGGACCTTCTAGATAAGGTTGAAATCAACAGGTACTCACAAGTAGCTGTACTGAGCTATACCAAAAAAAAGCAAGTTTTGGTTGTACCAAACTAGAGTTGGTAGAAACATAAAGATGGGTGATTTGACTGCTCTGTTGGCAGCTGGATAGTTCTGAAACAATCCCGGAGTGATTTGTTAAAGCTGTACCAGCAAAAGCACAGAAATTTCTCTAAGAAATTACCAAGAAGTTGGTAAGGGGACCACAACAGCCACTCTGCTCATCCTATGACCTTCAAACGTCATGGTTCACCTGGCTCTCATGAGGGGGAAGGGGAAAATGAACGTTAGGATGCTT
Source organism: Regulus satrapa (assembly GCA_013396955.1). Lineage (NCBI taxonomy): Eukaryota > Metazoa > Chordata > Aves > Passeriformes > Regulidae > Regulus > Regulus satrapa. Next base: position 82,134 of record VWZN01000917.1, read on the forward strand.
TTCTGCACTCAGGAACAGGGCAGGAGGGCAGCAGTGCCCTCGAGGACCTGCCTTTTCTTCAAACCCACTCTCCTTCCCATGCCTGCGGGCAGGACAATCTTTACAACTTAAGATGAAAACCCTGCCCGGGATGGAAGCTGTTACATGCTTTTGGAAGAGTTATCATGAGCACCTTTCTTCTCTATATGTGTACTTCCCTCTTTGCTGGGGCTTCTACACAGAAACCACTTTTTAGTAGAAAATGAGTCCATGAGTATGTGTTGTACCACCTGTGCAGCCACTCTGTCCAGAGTTTCTGTGGGTAGTTGAACAAACCAGGGTTCTGAGGAGTCAAAGGTGAGGGGTTTTTTTGTTTGGCTTTTTTTGTTGTTGTTTATTTGTTTGTTTTGTTTTGTTTCTTTTTAATTTTAATATTAATCAAGAGATGTATCTATAAAGACAGTTGCCTGAAATCTGCTGCAATATTGTCCACTCTGTAAGGTTGGAACTCATCTTTAACTGCATCTATTAGGCAAATGGAATATTGTAAGATGAGAGAAGATACATAAAAAGATTATAGGAAAAATTAAGCTCAGTAACTATTTTGAACATTGCTTTATTTTAGTCTTTGAGGGTATCCTGAAATTCTGAATAAATGAGGAAATGATGGCCTGTGACTAATTTTTCAATTTTATAATGTATATATATATATCTATATCTATATAAATTTGGTAAATGTTACATTACATTAGAAAACAGTTATTTTTAATTTCACATTGTGTATGTATACTAGTGAGAACTTGTTAAGATAACAATTGATTGAATTATGTAATTGCTCAACCCTTAGCTCAACTTGAAAAAGTTATAAATTCAGATTTAAATTATTGCTTTTAACAAAATATTCAGGCAGTTATGTTGTATATATTAATCAAGCAAAAATAACTATTAAATAATTTTCAGAACATAATCCTAAACTATGCTGCTGTTTATTTTGGAACCTTATTAATTTATAGTGGATTTTCCTCTTTTCTTATAATAATTGCATTGCTAAAATTATAATCTTCTCAAATACATTCAGGGAAATACAAAAGCAGTGCATTAATAAGAATTCCATTACATATTTACAGCACCTTAATTTAGCTATATAAGAGAAAGTATTTCTTAAAGCATATATCCAAATTATGGTTGGTTATTTTGCAATGGAAATGTCTCTGTGGGCAATGTTTTTCCTTTCTCATTTTCCTTAATTACTTTTTTGCTTCATAAGGTTTTGTGCTTGAATCATTCAAAGAACTATATTTACAATGCAGATATTTTAGATTTGCTTTTGTTGCCATGTGAATGCTGAGCATTTCCTTCAATATTGGGCATTTTCTTTAATATTTTTGAGGACAAGACATTTTGGAGGGAAGTACATTCACATAATGAGCAAATTATGAGTCATAAAAGTCAGAAGTTGCAGCAATGAGCAAAAGTGCAAGCCAACAGACCTTTTGAATCATGGAAATCTTGTTTGGAAGAAGTTTCTAGAGATGATCCAGTCCATCCACCTGCCTGAAGCAGGACTATCATCAATACTATGACAAGGTAATTTCTTCCAGGATTACACTGCCTTCTCAATTGTAAAATGCTTTCCCTCATTTCCAGTCTGAACCTCCCCAATCACAGTTTGTGGCCATTTCCCCTTGTTGCATTGTCTCCCCTGGAGTTCGTCTGCTTGACAAATAATACCTCAAACAATACCTCAAATTGCCAGTTTCTCAAAAGAATCATGGATGGATTGGACCACTAGCCTAGCTGGCTACAATTTTAACCTACCTTTTCTTGTGGCTTCCTTGCACATTACAGAGGGATGGGAATGAGCTCTATATATGCTTTGCAGTCATGCAAGAACACAGACTGTCTCTTGAGCAAAAATAATTAAAATTACTGATGAAACTATAAATTATTTTGGAATATCAGAGTTTCATAATTGTGATTTATCATCATAAAATACATGACTATTAGCCAGATCTCACTGAGCTGGGATCCCTGACCAAACTGCATCAGGAGTCAAATTCCCATTCCTATAGGAGTTTATCATTAAAAGAAAACATCAAAGAAAAAGAAGCCAGAAAAATAGAAGTGCATTATTTGGAAGTTAGCAGGATAATGTCTCATGTCTATGAGAAATGGCATATCCTTTTCTTGGAATATATGTAGCTTCATAGGTGACATTTTTGACCTATTTTGGCACACACACATGCAAAAAGGAAATGTGTGGAGATGAAATGTTTAATTCACTCGAGCAGATCTAACTGAAAAGCTTTAAAATAGTTGTGTACTTCTGAATGTTGTGGCTTTGTGCCAAGACCATAAAAGAAGTTTGTGGTATTTTCTTTCTGTCCATTAAAAAATGAGGTATGGAACATTTGGCCTTGCTAGTTCCACTCCCCCTTTTTTTCAAAATAAGAACTGTGAAAAAGAAATCTCAAAAAAAAAANCTAAATCAGAATCAAACCACTGTGTGAAGCTTAGGGGAAAGAAAGAAAAAAACAAGAAAAAAAAAAAAAAAAAAAAAAAATCTTGGATTCATGAGAAGCAGTATATTTAAGCAGAATGCTTGCAAATTTTGGGAGGGTTTTCTTATTCACATAATTTCTCAGTCTAATGTATACTTTTGACTGTTTTGGAGTAGCAAATATTAAAACCAACAACAATGAAAATGGAGGGAATAAAAAAGCAATTAAAATTCTTTTATTCTCTCATCCAATGCAGAATTTGCACACATCTTCCTTTCCAGAGATTTTTAATTGAGTGGTAAGGCAGCCAGCTTGTCACATTTCACATGCATTTTATAGTATATCCTCAACTGCCTCTGAATATAGAATAATTTTTTGTTGTTGTTTTAGTTCATATTAATTGCTTTCTATTTTGCCACATGATATAGCTGGTGGCTTTATGGTATGGATGTAAATGTTTATTAATTGTTCAATAGCTTTTCTTGTCTGACCTTGTGTTATTTGCTGGTCTTTGAAAATGAACTAAATTCTACTAGGTGCTGAGTGAGCAGTGAGTTGTGAGAGGGCAAAGAACTGCTGAAAATCTATTGTCCTTGGCCTGTTTTCAAATGACAGCTCTCTTTATTGACCATACATTTTACAAAGACATCAGCGTTCTCCCATTTTTCAAAGTTCCAAATCCCCTGAACCTTAAAACAGGCTCAGATTTCCAAGTGCTTTGTGAGCTTTTGAAAATGTAAGGTTCTTTTTTTTTTCCAAATACTGTACAAGTATTAACAGATTTACAGATCTCTGTATTCTACCTCGTTAACTTCACCTGAAAGATGGTATAAATGGATTCATCCTTGTTCAAATGAATATTTAGAGAAAACAAACCATAGAGAAGTTTTTTTAACTACATGGGAGATCCTTTTCTGCACAAGAAAGAGAATAAGACTGTTCAGTGGGTGAACACGTCCCCTGTATACATGCGAGATATTCGAGAAAGCAATATCTTGAGATGAAGTTTCCTTTGTTATTGATGAGCTTCACTGTCTGATAGAGTTGTCCAGTCTGAGGACAAATTAATATTACCTTATTTAAACAAAACAGAACAATTCAGGAATAGAAGAAAAACCTACTCACAAGTGTTAATCATGTGGCTTACCAGAAAATGAGAAAATACATTTTATTTTAAAAAAAAATTACTATCAAAATAATATTTTAAAAACAATTTCTGCAAGTATAGGTAAGTGCAATAATTTCCTACATAACAGATCATTATTTTTTCTCTTCTGCAATTTTAATTGGCACATGAAAAGTATTTCTGACCCAAACTACCCCTGTGGTCAAGAAAAATGTTAATTTTTTTGACCATAAATAACATTGATTTTACTGTAGTTTCTAATAATATTAACTAGTTTCAAGCATCCAATATGTTTTGGAGGATTTTTATTTTCTTATTTTACTTATTTTGTACTACCACAAGTATTTTAATTGATAAGGCAAATTTAAACTGTACTACTAATCACCTAAAAATTGACCTTTAAGTGTAAATTCAATAGCTCTAGTAATTTTTTGCAGTGTTCTGTGTAATCAGTTTATTCAATTCAATTTTGCTTACTGCAGCATTCTTTTTTTTATTCTCATGCAACAACAAGCCTATTTTGTGTTCTAATATTAACCTGAGATAAATAACTTAAATTCAAACTTTTTATTTAAAAAATATAAATTTCAGATGTTAGATCTAGCTGAGATGTTAAAATATATAACCAACATACTGTTAAGAAAAATTTTCTTTCCTGTAACAAGAACTTAATCAATAACCAAGTTATGTATGTCTTGTCTTAGTGTTAGGGCAGATGATTCCTTACATATTCCCTAAGGTAGTGCTTTTATTTTATGAGGTATTTGTGTCTAAAAATACAGAATGCAATCCATGGAACAGATCAGAATCTTAAGATTTCTTTGAATCTATGATGAGATTCTCATAACTTTTCTCACTAATGGAAAAAAGGGACATAACAAAACAAATTAATCTTACCATTAATTATTTGGTCTTAACCTCCTTTTCCAATCACCTAGTTTCTAATTTGTCTGCTCTCATATATTTGTGTTCAGTCTCTGCAATCACCATAATTATGGTACTACAGGAGTAGATGCATTACCTTGTTTTTTCTCTCTTCAATATAATTTAGAATTTTCTTACCCACCACTGGTGGGTGAGGGGAGGGGTGAGGGGAGTGCTGGCCCTTCCATAGTTTTGAATGTAGTATCTAAATAAAAGATGAAGAAGAAGCTGGAATTTCAACTCCTCACAGATTAGGTAAAAGGATCTAGTATAAAATAAACCACGGAATGTAACATATATTTAAATTTTAAGATAGAACCAACATACTGGAATGTGTGAGTACGTGGAAAAGGTACTATTATTTTAATGAATGCAAACTTAAACCCCACTTATATGAACACCTGTTCTTGCTGGAGTTTCCAGCTTAATGAGTTTAGGGAGGCTTGTATCTCTGAACTGAGAGTAGCTCTATCATTTTGACACTTAATTTTGTTTGTCTTTTATAAATGTCTTATAAACTAAGAGAATCATTTAGCATCTGTTATCTCCTAACATCTGTCTCCATTACCCATTGTTAAATATATACACGATACATTAAAATTCAGATGATTTTTCTCCTCTTAAATCACAAATAGATTTAATTATTGATGCAAAGTTCTTACCATAACAATTGCTCATTGAAGATTTAATGAGTTCTCACATTTAGATGAGATTTACCAAGGGAACTGTCTTTTTCTCCTAGAGCTATGAGGGAATATTTAATATCTAGTTCTTTGCTTTACTTGTGCCTGTTTAAAACCCCTTTGTCTTCCCAGTTTTTCCTTATAGCTATTCCAGGAAATAAAAATGCAATAAGATAAATTTTTCTATTATTAAAAAAAAAAAATGTATTGGGAGTGACAGCCTTTTCAAGAAATGATGGAAACAAGTTAGCAGAACTGAGAATAGTATGTATAAATGTTATCCTAGTGCAATGTAAAAGAATATAAAGCTGTATTGCTACACTCTGCCTAAGTAACATCAGGAATAAATAGTTACACACATGCATGAACAGGCTGAAATCGTGAGTACATAAATTGCACTCTGAACTGCCAAAGCTGAAGTAGAAGTTCTTGGGAACAAGATTATAATCCTTACGCTTTAGCTGATTGGACGTAAAGATACCAATGAATCTTTACTTTTACCCAGTTGTCACTGGGACAGTGTTGGGTGGAATTATATATTATCGTTGGTGATGAAAGAAGTTGTAAGCAAGTGTTAATCCTGAACAGTTCAGCGATCTGAACTATTCAGCTTCTCTAGGTCTAAAGGACCTAGAGAAATAGACTGAGGGAAAAATATGAATTTTGCATTAATCCAAACCTAGTTTTACATTCACCCAATTACTGTATATTTGCTATATATTATACAACTAGATTATATATCAACAAAAATTATTTGTTCACTGCCAAAAATTATTTGTTCCTGAATGGAATAAAAGCAAACTGCAATGTTGGAAATTACGAATTTGTTAGTCCACAAAAATCCACATCAAATATTCCAAACAGGTACTTAGGTGAGTGATATTTTCAATGTTTTTAGCATAATTTGGAAACTTTAATTCTCTTTCTATTAACAGTTACTATATTTATTTTTATACATTTTGGTGGATTAATGCTGTCTGGATACCAAGTGCCCAGCAAAGCCACTTTATCCCTTCCCTCTCCAAGTGGACAGGGAAGAGAAATTATTATGAAGGGCTTATGAGTCAAAACCACTCAGCAATTACAGTCATGGGCAAAACAGGCTTGACTTTGGGAAATTACTTTAAATAATTACCAATGAAATCAGAGTAACATAATGAAAAATAAAAGCTAGAACCCCTCCCACCCATATTCTCCTTTTTTCTTAGGCTCAGCTTCACATCTGTTTTTCTCTGCCTCCTGGCCAGTAGTGCAGTGGGACAGAAAATGGGACTGCAGTTGGTTCATCACAATCTTGTCTCTGCCACCATTTCCTCACACCCTTGCCCTGCTCCAGCGTGGTGTCCCTGCCATGACAGACAGTCCTTCATAAATCTCTCCAGTGTGAGTTCTCCCCATGGGCTGCAGGTTTTCACAATCTTGTCCAGTGAGGATCCTTCTCATGAGATCAGTCCTTCAGGAGCAACCTGCTCCAAGTTCTGCCAGGAGGCTGCTCCAGCAGAGGCTTCCTGTGGGCTCACAGCCTCCTTCTGGCCTCTCTGTTATTGTGTGGGGTCCTCCACGGGCCACAGTTGGATCTCTGCTCCCTTCTGGTACTCCATGGACAACAGGGGAATCTCAGCCCCTCTCCATGGGCTGCACCACGGGGAATCCCAGCTCTGGTTCCTGGAGCACCTCCCGCCCCTCCTCCTGCACTGCCCTGGGTGTCTGCAGGGCTCTCTCCTCTGCTCCTCTGCTCTCTGGAATAATGTGCTCCTGCGCAATAACTTTTCTTCCCTTCTATAACGCAGTCAGAGGGCTCAGCTTTGGCCAGTGGTGGGTCTGCCCTGGAGCCAGCTGGCTTTGGCTCTGTTGGATGTGTGGAAGAAGCTTCTGGCCCTTTCTCACAGACACCACCCTTGTAACCCCCCCTTGCCCCCTGCTACTGAAGCCTTGCCAGGCAAGCCCAATGCACATTTATATTTTAACTGTTCCATATGTCATCACACAATCAACAGATGCTATTTCTTTGGAAAGTTAATAATTTCTACAGTAATTTTTTAAAAAGAGACACTAAAACTTCATATGCTCAACATTTCGCCTGCAGATAAATCTTTTACTTTTAATGTGATATAAGTTACATGAGCATATTTGTTCAACACTTTATCGAGTGTTTTGTACTGGTAGGTGTTTAGCATATTATTTGGTGAGTCTTTTTATTAAAGTACATTTGCCAATTTCTATTGCCATGTCCATAATTAATGGACATGTACATCTGACATTCAGGCTTCTCCTTAATGTTTCTGAATATGTTACTAGAGGCATGCATTTGACATCCTGGCTTGACTAATGCAACCTATCACAGATGATGTAAATATTTTTGTTTCTAATTTGCTATGTACATCATGTGATATTTTAATTTGGGCATCTAATATGTTTTGCTTGGAAAGAACTCTCTGAAAACACCTGACTGGAAAAAATGTTGGATATTTTTCTGTCTTTATATTTTAATGCATTTTGATCTTTTCATCTGATCTATACTACATTTTTAGCTCCTGATGAGTTTATGTGCTCTCTTCAAAGATTACTTTCAAAATTTATTTTTCGACTTTCTATCTTTTGTCTTGCTGCTTCTCTATAGGCTATTGACTTGTAGTTACTTTCTGCTATAAATAAGTAATGTTTTCATGTAGCTGTATTTTCCCAATCTATTTGGTTAATGACAAAGTATATGCTCATCTAAGGTTGCTAAGGATCATTGACTATTCCCATGTTTATTGTTCCTTGTCATATAATGGATGGCCATTATACACTCAGAAGGAAAATTACACATATTACAGTCTTAGGGAATGTGCCTCACGAATTTTTTCAATCCCATGAACATTGCAGATGACCTTAAATTCAGTAGGAGAGTCCTACCTAGATTATATTACCATACAAAATAAAATATGCTGTTTATTTAACTTTAAAAATTTAAATTTGGTTGAGTTCAGTTCTGTTCACCAGGATATGTGGTCTTCTCAATTTGGCTATTCATCAAACCAGTGTATTTACTCCATAATATGTAAGACTTCTCTGAGGTTTTCCTTTGCCTTTAATAACTTACCAGTTGAGTAAAATGCAGCAGGGTGTTTTTTACTAATATGAAATAATTTAAATTGCTTGCTTATTTCTTGCCTCTTGGAGGTTAGGATTTTTCCTTTTATTTTTTCTTTCTCCCAAGGACTTTTCTTTCACTCGCATTTTCTTGCCTCAGTGATGGAATGATGGGTACTTAAGAGACAATAATGTGGCTGGGAGGGGAAGGAGGAGGAAGGGTTCAGTTTGTTACTCTCTCTTAGCTGGGGGTTTTCCCTTGGAAAGTGCAGAGATACCACAAGATTTTGGCTAGGGAACAGGGGTTGTGCTCAGCCCCCTCTCCCTGTTTGACTCTTGGGATCAGAGTGGAGAAGTTTGTGGTTTTGGTGACCAACTGCTGCTGCCCAGGGAATTTGCTGCTGCTCTGGAGTTTTTGTCCTTCCCTGTTTCCCCCTACTGTGGATGAGCCTCTGCTCGCAAGTGCAGCTGTTGAACTGGA
>VWZN01000917.1:95370-117417 GCA_013396955.1 Regulus satrapa
GTGATTTTAGAAGAAAGACTGTTCTAAGAGTAATACACTGACTAGAAATCTTTTGAGTTTTCTTTTCTCTATCTTTTTGTGTTAGTGGGAAAGAAAGAAAAGTGTTGGGGGGAAGAGAAATGTTCTAAAGATTTTATTCTGATTCTCATAACCCAGTTAAATCTGTCATTAAATTTTTTCTTTATTCCTTTTGAAGTTTTGAGCCTGTTTTGCTCTCTCTCTTGTGATCCTATCTCACAGCAAGAAATAAGTGAGTGATTCTAGCAAGTACATAGATATTTAAATACCACTGAAACCACTACATTAATTGGTGCGTTGGCTGGGAAATTAATATTAGCAAATCAAAACCTCTTCTCAAAATAGAGTTTCTGTCCAGTTGCAGACTGAAACCCCTACAATGGTTCCACTGAAACTGGATGGAGTTACACTGGGAATGCTACACACTGTTTTCCTGTATTTGGAAAAAAATATGCTGTTTTTGTGCTGTTTGAGTGGTGACTGAATATGTAGTGTTGAGGTTTCTGATGAAATACAGAAAAACACCTTCAGGTAATAGACATGATGCTCAAGATGAAGATCTTGGAAAAGTCTCATAAAATAACTGAACAATAAATTAAAAAGTGGCAACAAAACAAAACCCACTATTCTCCCATATTTGGTTTAATGAGACATTGATAAAAATGTAATATGCAGGTGTTTAGAAAGCATTTATTGTCTCTGCAATATTATAATCCTCTTGCAGTTTTAAATATTAGTACTCCTAAGCGTATTTCTGTTAACAAATTCCAAATCACTCCTCACTTTTATACGTGATAAACATGGAAAATGAGTACGTTCAAATTCATAAATCAGATTAACTGTATGAATTTTAACTGCATTAATGGCAGTCATTAATAATTGTCTTCTGCATGAATAAGATAGCAAATTATTATACCAGCACAACTTTAACCTCTGGTTGTTAGACATTTGTAAATAATTGGCAAAGAAATTTCAAACCGATATAATAGGTTTTCATGATGTACTGATGCAAATTAGTATTTCATTTCTTTAAAATAAATCTGTATTTAATCAATCTTGGTGGCAAAGTAATGTAGAAAGAGTTAGCATTTCCTTGCAAATATTTAATATTTACTATAGGTGTTCACCCAGAGACAGAGTACATGGCTAATTTTACTAAAACTTCACCTTCTTTAGAATGATTTGGACTGTGCAGTTAAGGTAAGATCACCACCTTGTTTTTCTTAGTGTTGCATATTTATTCAGAAATATATCTTTGACATAAATTTACCATTTCTCTGTGCCATGGAATTAAAAATCAGCTAATCTGAATTCAGTGCTTTCAAAAATACTTTCTTGCTTCTCCCCAGCAAAAAAAGCATTGAAGTTACCAAAGTAATTTGTCCATTTCTAGTCTCTGTGACTTTTGCTGAAAACTAAAATTAATTGCTTGAGCAGTTTTGCGTTTCAATGTATATTCTGCACAGAAGGAAGCGCTGCCTTGAAAGAGCTATTGATGTAACCCCCTCTTGTTCCTCCCCGAATAATCCTGGCTAGCTATGTCCAGGGGAGAGCAAGGGGAGCACCTCACCACCAAAATAAAATACCAAAGGGCTGCTTCTCCCTCCAGAATAATGTTGGATGTTTATTCAAGCTGAAATCCAGGAGGGAAAAGAGACAGAGGAAATATTTTCCTGGGTATTTCAAACTTTGGGAGAGGGGTGGGGAGAAATATAACACCAACCATTGGGATAACATTCCAGGGAAAGGGAGGGGAAGGAACAAACACGTCACACTTGCAGGGAGGAATTACATAGAAACAAGGAAATGCTAGATATGTGCACCACTACAAACTATATAGTTTGATTTAGTAGAACAGAGGAAGACTTAGCTTGGGCTTCTCCTCATAGATTCCACTTTACCCATGAATTTCTTCCATAGATCTTCAATTTTTTTCTGCACAGGGTCAAGAAAATCATCATCTCCTCTACTTTATTGACCAAACAGAACCATATTCTTGTGATCATCCTATATATCTTAGTGTAACATCTGATTTAACGATTGCTGGCTATGGGATTTTCTGTCACTGATTCTGCAAGGCATTATTGTGTCTGAAGAAGGCACCATTGTGAATCAATGGTGAAATGTATCTTTTTGTTCTTGTGAAAGGTGCTGAATATAACTTACATTTTCCTTACTTATATAATGGAAGACATAGCATAGGAAGAATTAATTCAGTGTTTATAATGGGAATCATTAACTGAAGCAACTGAAACTTAGAAAATTACAGGTTTTCTTTTGGCTGGCCATCTGTGTTTTTATGTGGTTGCATGATTATCTCTACACCATAATGTGGAATTATGTGGAAAACTTAGTGGCTCTAATGTTTGATTCCTCACTTTAAATGACAGGTTGTAAGACAGGCATCAAACTAGATAAAAATGGTGAAACAGCTTTTCTTAATTTTCTGATGCATGCATTCTTTTATTTCTAATTTTTATGGACTAAAAGTATTTTAGTTCTTTAGATGAATATTTTTAATGAATGATTAATTCAGATTAATCCTATGAGTACTTAGGCATTGAGTATATCCCCAAAATAACTTTACTTTTTTATATTTTCTAGGCACAAAATGATGGTGCTTGGTAAATTTCTTTACAAAATTAAGGAGAAGACAAAGACAGGAACTAGAAGAAAAATTGTGGAATTAATGTAAAAAAGGAGGTAGACAACATACTTTATAAAATCTGTCTGTTACTCAGGGAAATGTATACTTACAATAAAATTAAAAAGGAACATACAATATCTACCACCAAAAAATTAAAAAAAAAAAAGGAATAACAACTAACTTTTTACTTTCAAAATAATTGCAAATACTGAGTTGCTAAATATATCATTCGTTTAACTTCAAATTAAAATGTAGTGTACATTGTTATTTCCTGATTTATCTGGGCTTAAAATTACTCTGCTAGGTATTTCAAAAGAATTCTACAAACTGAAATACTTATTTTGGGACAAAGATATTCTTGTGGGGCTGCATACATATATGCAAAGCAGTCACAGGTCATGGCTCTTTTGCTTAGAATTCCTCTATCTCGGCAAGGCTCTCCTTTTTCTCTATGTATAAATTCTTTTGTATTAATAATTGGACTTTAATTTCTGAATTGCAACAGTAATTTCAGTTTTTAAACCACTGCAGTCTTCAGAAACAGGATCAGGGACAGTGTCCTCAGGTATGAAGAGTGAAATAAATAATAGATAATCCTAAGTAGAGATTTTTTCAAGGTTTTCTGTAAAGGTCTCCCATTTGAGAGTTTAAATTATATAATAGAAATGGTAACAAAATCAAATAATATTTAATTTTTTTATTAAAATGGAAGAAACTACATTACATGCTTCATAGCATATCAATAAGGTGAAACTGTCTAATTATGAATTATTGCAACAGATTGGCCTGTTGTTAACAGAAACTTTTAAAATAATCTTTTTTTGACATTGCTTTTCTGTTTATAGATTTTTTTTTTTTTCCAATGAAAATTGTTGACCATGTGTGATGGTAGCCCTAAAGCATATGCAAACTTCTATATCCTTGTCCTTCAAACTTGAACTTTGTTTACAACTTAAGTTATGAGAGTTAAAACTTAATTTTTTAATGTGAGTTCCACTGCAGAACCTAATGTGACAGCAATAATCTTTGGCAGTTAGAAGTAGGAAAGAGGTACCACTCTTTTCAGAATCCATAAAGCACATCGTCTTGACAAAGGGAAAAATTAACATTTTTCTACAATAATTATAAAATGAAATCTGAAGTTATTATAGCATATATAAAAATTCACTGACAATATTTGGAAAATGAAGTGTGATTTGTTTTTATTGCATAGAGAGTAATTTAAAAAAATATTTTAACTCAGTCTCATTCAGTGACTGATAGAAACAGCACCAAGACACCATATGCTCTGGAAGTAATTTAATAATTTGTTATCCCTGACAGCCTCAGCTTTATAGAAAAATGAATTTCTACTAAACTTACTGTCTAAGAAGTCAGTGTTTGTATATGTATTTATGCTAGCGTACATAGTGTTTTAGGTATTTCAGTTCCTGGAATTCATGAACATTCTGCATTTTCTTGCACTCCTCTTTATATACACTGTAATTGCACTTTCTGTTGCAGCCTGTATTTTTGCTTTCAAACTCAGTATTTGCAGCTCTTAAAGATATTTGAAGGGCAATCAGCAAAATCAATTTCTTGTAGTGATTTAATAGGCAAAAGAAGTCCATAATTCACCTTTTTGATGGTGATTTGCCTTCTTATGTATTGTATTTCTAATCTGTAATGATGGAAAAATTATTGGGGAGGAATATTATTTTGCCTTTTGATGTTTATCTGTTTCGGTACATCATTTCCTTCTAATTGCTACTTGATTTCATTTTTGCATTTCTCTCACATATTTTGCCCTTTAGGCTACCCAAACCTATGTTATCCAACTACATTTAGAAATGCCTTTTGATGTTTTCTCACACTTGTTCTTTTCACATTTGACATTTCTGTATATGTTCCATATTTGATTTTTAACTGGTTTTAAACTGAGCTGTTTTCAATTTTTCCACATCTTCATGTCTTTCTCAACTTCCAGCTTCCAGTGGTATGTAGGTATGTATATTAGACTCTTATGCTAATTACTGTTCTACTCAGTAGATTATAAATTGACTTATGTGTTCAGACTTTTTTTTTTTTTTTTTGGTTTGGTGTTTTGGGAGTTGTCTTTGGTAGTTTTAAAAATATTTTTCTGCTTCTATGTAGATTTAATGGTAGGAGAAGAAAAAAGATATATTAAAAAAATAGCAGAATTATAACATTCTGCCTCTTCAGGAAAAAAATCTGCTTGAGATGTTCTAGAAATAATAAAATTTCAGTACTAGTTAAGTAATCACTTTTGTGCCCAAGTGTCATATGAGAACTCTGCTGAGATTGGTTCTTCAGAATTGTATATGCCATGATGTTTTGTTTCAGAATTATATGCACTGGGATGTCTCTTCGTTTTTTTCTGGGGTTTTTTTGGTTGGATTTTTTGTTGCTCTGATTGTTTTTGTCTTTGTTGGGGGGGGCCGGGGGATTGGTAGGTGTTTTGTTTGTTTATTTGTTTTGCTTTGTTTTCCTTTTAATGAAACAGTTGCCATAGAAAGTTTCTAAATGCTTTCGCAAAGTGTGAAGACTGAATTACCAGTATAATCAGAAAACATAATTAATTGCTGAAATTGAAATGAACATTGCAGAATTTGCTATGTTGATGTTTATAAGCTCATGTGTAATATTTTTCCATCTTTTTCAGCTTAGAGAATTAATCTGAAAGTGTTCAATTTAATTCTTATTCATAACTTTATCAAATAAAAATTCCACTGACAAATTAGCCAAGACTTAAAAAAGAAATGTTGGCTGTCCCCACAATTCAAAAGCAGAGGAAAAGGTGGCTAATAATAATGAAGCGTATCTGATTTTTTTTTTTTTTTTTTTTTTTTTTTTAAGGCTAAATAAATATACTATATAATATACTGCTCTCAGGGGAAAATTCNGGTTAATTTTCTTATCAGAGTCTCTAGTTGGGTACTTCTGAACTGAGATGTTCATGATGGTTGAAGTTTGCAAGGACAAAAGGGAGGCTTTCCCATGGGATTTACTTTTTTAAGTGCAGAAGTTATGCTAGAACTATGTGGTTTATTAAGATCATATGTGAATAATGTTTAATTCTGAAATCTAAAATAATAAAGAACATCTCTCCAGAAGTTTGCAATAGACATACAGGCTGTTTACTTGCCACTTCTGGCACTTATAATGCAATATATTTGATGTCCATACATCATCAGTACTCTTCAATTTAAAAGCATTTTCCTCTGTGTCTCCTCACTTTATAATCTCAGCTTAGCAGTGCATGTTGGTATTACCAAGGCTGTGTTGTACACTCACTCCATCTATCCTTCTACAAGCAAATATGAATGTATGTTACAGACATCTGTACATTTTTTAGCAAAGCTCCTCATCCAAACTGTATTACATGGCCAAATACTAGCTATTTAACTGGTAACAGCTACAAATATATTATTGTTATTCAATTTTTTTTCTTTCTGAATGCCATGTGCTATTGTTCCACATTTATTTCCCTTCCTTTTGAAACTACTAAAAAAATCAGAATTAATATCTATTATGGCAGATCTCATGTGATTGTTCTTCAACTGCGTGCTTCTTGTCAAGTCTGTTTTAGTGGTTTTGGTTTGGTTTCTTTAAGTACCCAAACTGGATTGAAGATCTGAACAGAAAAGCTAATACAATGCTGTTCTACATACCACTCACTCATTGGCAATGTCAGCTTCTGCTAAAAGGTTTCTGAATTTGAAGATCCCTAAGGAAGTCTTGCAGATTTGACAAATTCAACATTTTTATTCACCTTTGGTAGGTTTGCAGATGACATAAAGTCGGGTAGGAGTGTTGATCTACTGGAGTGTAAGAAGGGATCAGGACAGACTGAATCAATGGGGTGAGGTCAATTATGAAGTTCAACAAGACCGGGTGCCTGTTTTGGGTCAGAACAACCCCAGCCAGTGCTACAGACTGGGGACAGAGCAGCTGGATAACTAGGAAAGGAAGTGCGGTTGCTGGTGGCAGCAGCTGAACAGGAACCTAGTGTGCTCAAGAGGGCAATAAGGCCAAGGGCACCTGGCCTGTATTAGCCATAGAGTGGCAGCAGGACCAGGGCAGTGGGCACTGGTGAGGCCACACCACCAGTCCTTGGCCCTCACTACAAAAAAGACATTGAGGTGCTGGAGTGGGTCTAGACAAAGGAACAGAGCTGGAGCGCAAATCTGATGAGGAGTGGCTGAGGGAGCTGTGCATGTTTATGCTGAAGAAGGAGGCTCATGGGGGGACCTTCTCGCTCTTTACAACCACTTGAAAGGAGATTATAGTTCAGGTGAGGGTCAAGATATTTTTCGAAAGGAATAAGGGACAGGACAAGAGGAGGTGCCTTCATGTTGCACCAGGTGAGATTTAGATTGATTATTAGGAAAAAATTATTCATTGAAGAGTGATCAGGCACTAGAACAGGCTGCACAGGGAAATGGTAGAATCACCAACCCTGGAAGCATTACAGAAAATATGTGGATGTCACCCTTGAGGATATGCATTAGTGGTGAACACAGCAGTGCTAGGTTAACTGGCTGGACTCAATGATCTTTTCCAACCTTAACAATTCTGCAGTTCTATTGCTCTGTGATTTTATTTGGTATTTCCAACAATATTTCAACTGGTTACACATCATACAATAGGAATTCTTTCTTTTCCTCTGTACACAGCTATAATCTTTGTAACCCAGCCTAAAAATGTCAGAGTGTCATGGTTTCCTATGGTGACATGAAATCTATTCTATGAGCTCATTAATATCCAGTCTTTCTGCAGCTACTGTAGAACTTTACAGTTTTCAGAAAATCTGAGTAGCAGAAGACAGATATATATACAACCACAGTTCATGGATAAAACAGTTTTTCATGTACTGGAATATGGACTATTTAATACAATCATACATATCTTCCCATAAATTTTCAATATATTAAATGTCAAATGCCTGTAAATTCTACAGGCTTCAATCTAGGTAAATAATAGGGTGTAGGCCATGTTGGCTATCACTACTGTTATCCTTTCCCTAGATATGTACGGGAAAGAGTGAATGCTTTTCTCCTGCAATATTTTAATTTTATGAAAATCAGGCAATGATTCACTGTGCAATAAAATCACATGGAATAAATATTTTTTTATGTGACAAAGGAGATGTGCATTCTCTACTGTTATACTCAATAACTGCTGTTAGTTTCAGTTCTATATGTGCCTCTTAAGATCTTTCATATGGAAGAAGCATGATAAAACCTGTGTGAGAGATACTCATGTTCAGAAACTGCTCTTAAAGTTAGAAGGCTTGCATCTCCCTGGGAAGTTACATCACAGACAGAAATGCCTAGTGATTTTCTGTACTATTTGATTGATTTTTCTTTTTGTTCACATAAGAACCATCTTGTGAGAGCAAAGCATTAAGAATAAGTAGATTTAGACATTTTAGTAGCCAATGCATAATCAATAATTTTAACCTAGATTGATCAGGGAGGAAACCACGTTAATCATAGTGACATACAGATTTTAAAGGAGAAACTATTCACTGAAGCTAAAAGTCTCCATCATCCATATATTCCATTCTTAGTTGTCTGTCTTGGAATAGACATAGAAATACCAGTTGTGATGATGACTCTACTTCTATAGTTACTTGTAACGGAACTACTGGGCTCTGCTAAGATTTTCTATTAGCTCCATGTCATTCATCAAATAGCTTTCAGATTGCAATAACTTGCCATTTCTACCTACCAGGACTGGACTTTAACAGGCAGTTCAAATATTGATCCAGCAAGGCAGTGGATATTGTAGCTACTGCTCTTTCTGCTGCATCCTTTCTACCCTGATTGGGTCATTGATCATTTCTATTCTGAACATAAGTCATTGAAACTAGTGCTTCATTTAAAAGTCTTAATTTCAAAAGCTTTATGAGACAATGTCCAAGTCATAAGTGTAATCTTTGGGTACAGTGGGCCTGATCTTAATGATGCAAAGATATGTGCACCTGAAAAGGACTGAATTATCTAATAAACATTATTAAAGTGACATGAAGATTTAAAATTTTTAATAATTGACTAAAATGAAGTGCTATAGAGAATGAGGTAAATATCTATTTTAAATAAATGGGAACATTTTGCCCCTGCTGCTCCCTTTTTTTCATTGAATATCTGAGATGAGGACACCACAGTGGTAAAAAACGAGAAAAGCAATAAACACTTGGTTTATGATAAAGTTATGTTTTACCCACGATTAGCATAAACTTGGCACTTCAAACTGAAGCCTGCAGAAGTATAATTGTATTGATGTTAAATAAATATTTTATGGAACTGATACCATACACAATAAATAAACCGGAAATACCTATAATCTGATCTTAGAAAACAGAAAAATATATTAAAAGCTTCACAACTCTAACATTATTTTCTTTCCTCCATAAGGAAAGGTGCTGTAAGTAATTCCTCAGCAAAATTTTTCTGTATGCATAGTTTCCCATGGAGAACAAACAGAAAGATTTGATTCCTTACTTGAATGATTTGTGCAAAATTTTCTAATTATTAATTGCTAATGTCTTTCTACTATATGAAGAGTCAAAAAGATCGAGTGGTCAATCTCCCTGATCCTTACTTCTGTTAAGAGACTGACAGATGAGGGAAAACCAATCTGACTGTGATCATTGTTGCATCAATAATTGAATAACTTAATTTGGCAATTATAAATGAGCTTTGGGCATGCTATCATTTTATTTCTGTGTCCATAAATGCTGTCATAGATTCTACACTGACAGCCTGCTATTTTACATGATGTCTGTTTAAAGGCAACCATTTCTTTACTTGCTTGATAATTGACTTAGTTCTCCTTCAGTTAATATTATATAATGTTTTTATGGCACATATTTGACTAGTTTAGGACTATATATGTTATTTCCTGATTTTTCAACATGTAAAATAGTATATCCTCACTTTTGCATGGTCCCAGAGCATGCATTTAGTTTTAAAAAGTAATTTCACTGCAAATTTGCATAAATTGAGATTCTCTTTGAGGCTTGGTTTATCTGCTTTATCTACTAATATTTTTTTACAGCTTCTGCATCAGAGCAGCTTCAAGAATATCTTATGTTTCTGTGGCAACAAATGCATCCATTATTAAATATGCCTGCTTCTGAATATAAGTGTGATAAAACTGTTAAAGCAGGGTAGCAGCAAAAATTTGTTCTCCATCTGAGTTTAAAGACCTTTGCAAAGAGTGAGGAGAAACTCTACTGGTGTATTTAGATAAAATTTGCCCTAGGTATGTTTTCATCAAACACTGTTTGTATACCTTTCTTTGTACTTTGGGAGTCTGTGCGAAAAGATACTGGAATTCCATTTCTAAAAAATGAATTATCATATTTCTGATCTACCCAGGGAAATGAATTGATTCAATTAAATAACTAGCAGTAATATTTTTCCAATAAGCTCAAGCACTAAAATCATATGAGAGGATATAAGTTTCAGGAAAATTTCTCCATGTGTCCTTAGGTGGTGGACTAGTAGTTTCCGAAGACAAGACTGTAAAGAGAGTCAGGCTCTTTTATCAGATTCCATCTGTCACGATTAGAAAAGGCACAGAACTTCTCAAGCCCAGGTGTGCCTTTTTTCAATTATAGCAGCTGGTCTAATGAAAGAAATTACCTCTCCTGGAAAATCTTTTCTTGCCCATAGTGGTAGACCACCATGGCCAAAGCAACACTACCTCAGTGTACTGCAATATTATCTGTAATACTGCTAATATATCTAGCCAAGCCTTTCAGATATTTTTTTCACTTCTTTTTGTGTTTACCACAAATCATAATTCACAGTTGAACAGTGTTTTGGTCTTGGTTCTGTCAGGGGATATTAAACAGGGGAATGGCTTTCATTCTGTCTACTAAGTTTTTGATGTTAGTAAGAAGAGGTGAGAATCATATTTCCAATTCCCTAGTGCATGTTGCAACCTGCTTTTGATATTTAGAATGTACTGCTTATCTCCCTGACTTGTATCTCCCTGGCCTTTTGTATCATAATACTGTAATGTGGGCTATATATTACCAACCTGCCCTAGAATTCAGTAGTTCAGCCTCTAAAAACCTGGTACTGTTAGGAGTTACTTTTCTTATCTTCTGCTTTTTAACTCTTACACTGAATCCTTGATATGTTAGTGCATGCCTGCTACATTTGGCAGCATAAAATTATTTTTTGTCAAGAATATTGGCAAGTAAAGTGTAATCAGGTCATCAAACCTTCATTCTCCTAGCATTAGAAAGAATTTTAAAATATACTCATAGTATTTTCAGAAATACCAAACTTTTATTTGGTAAAAAACTACTGAGAAATAATGATTTTAATTAAAATGGAGAAATAGTGTTTGTTGTTAATCTTCTCCTGATTAAATTTTTATATGTGAACTTTAATTCAATTTCTTATTCATAGAAACATAGAATCACTTAGGTTGAAAAGAACTCTAAGATAATTGAGTCCAACCACAAACCTAACTGTGCAAACTCTATCTTTAGAAGATGTCCCTAAATGCCACATATATTTGTAATACCTTCAGGGATGGTAACCCCACCACATCTCTGGACAGCCTGTTCCAGTATTTAATAAGCGTTTAGGTGAAGAAGTTTTCCCTAAAATTCAATCTAGATGTCCCCTAGTGCAACTTGAGGACATTTCTTCCTGTCTTACCTCTTGTTACTTGGAAGGAAACAGAGCATGACCCTTACTTAGCTCAACCCTCCTTTCAAACACTAAGAGTGAGAATGTCTCCCCTGAGCTGAGCATCTTTTTCTCCAGCCTAAACACTCCCAGCTCCCTGAGGCACTCCTCAAAGGGCTTGTGTTCCTTCCTCAGTTCCCCTGCCCTTCTCTGGAAAATCTCCACCATATCAATGTCTGTGAAGTGTCCAAAACTGAACACAGGATTAGAGGTGTGGCCTCACCAGTGCCCAGTGCAGGGGAATGGTCACTTCCTCTGAAACACTGACAGGCTTGGGGCATCGACCACCTCTCTGTGATGCCTTCTTCAGTGTTTGACCATCCTCTCAGTAAAGAAACACTTCCTAATGTCCAGTCTGAACCTTTCCTGATGCAGCATTGAACCATTACCACACATGCTATCATTAGATCCAAAGGAGGGGAGGTGAGCACCTCCCTTTCCACTTCCCAGGAAACTGGGGAAAGCAATAAGGTCAGCCCTCAGCCTCCTTCTCTCTAAACTGAACAAACCCAGAGAACTTAGCTGCTCCTTTTTGGATATGCCTTCCAGCCCTTTCAGCAGCTTTACTGGTCTCCTCTGTATGCATTCAAGGAACTCCACATCCCTCTTGAATTGCAGGGCCCAGAACTGCACACGTGCTCGAGATGAGGTCGCACTGAGGCTGAATACAGCCAAGGACAATCACCTCTTTCTACAGATGGTGAAGTTGTATTTGATGCCCCCAGGATGCGGTTTGCCTTCTGGGCTGTCTGAGCACATGGCTGACTCAAACTGAGCCTGCTGCCAACCAGCACTCCCAGATGCCTTTCTGCATCTCCAGCCAATCCTCCACATGTAAAGTTTGTATTTGTGCCAGCATTACTCCCTCCCAGGTGCAAGATCCAACATTTTGTCTTGTTACATTTCATTCCATTAAGGTTTGCCTAATGCTCAAATCTATCTAGACCTCTCTGAGAGATATTCTTATCTCCACATGGAGATAAGAGGAGGGATAATGTCTCTTATCTCTTGGGAGACCAAACGGCATCCCCCAGCATCAAACAGCAAACCTGTTAACGGTGAATTTAACTCCTGCATTGAGATAAATGACAAATGCACTGAACAGAACTGGCCCTAGGGTTGAACCCTGCTGGGGACCAGTGGCCAGCCTGGTGTAGTCCCATTTACTACAACCCCTCGAGCTCTGTCATTCAGCCAGTTCTTCACCAAGCAAGCATTGGATTGCAGCTTTAGCTGGTCCTCCAGCTGTGTCATTGCATACATTTTAGTAAAACATTATGTTTCATTTGTCCAAATGAGTAATTCTAAATACTATCATTTGCCTGCTTATGCTAGGGAACTGAAGGTGATTTTATATGCCATTTACATCTGAAAATCTCTCAAAAGGCATGGACTTTAAAGACTGAGTTACATAATGCTTATCTGACTGCAAACATAACATGAATACAGCATAATAGAATTTTCATTTCTGTATCTGAAGCATAAAATATGTAGTAAGAGCTACTCTAGGAGCAAAGTTTCCTTCTTTATGTTGAGCTTCTTGATTGAAGTAGTAGTATTTTGGTGCTTGAGGCAGTAGGTAGAATCACAGAATGTTAAAGGGTTGAAACAAACTTCAAAGATCACCTAGTCCCAACACCCCTGCCATGGGCAGGGACTCCACCCACTAATCAAAATCCCCAGCTCAGTGATGATCTCTATTCTGCAGCAGTAGTGCTCTGGACATTTTAGTTATCAGTGCCCTGGTAACTACTGGACTACTAGTCTTAAAGACATTTTCACTATTTCCAGAATCTGGCAGTATTACTTCTAGTTTCTTTCCCCCAGTGTTTGTTTTTATACATTTCAGTATTGGAATCCTGTCTTTATATGGGAGAGAACAGTGGATAGATTATAGCTGTCTTCTGCCTTTCCTTTTTCTATTTTGCCTACCACAGTGGAATAACAGACATTTCTAGGAAACTAAGACTCCACTACAGGCTTTTTTAAGGTTTCCAGACTTCGTTTTTGAGCAGCCATAGCTCATTATCTGAAGTAAAAAAAAGGCAAGTCTGAGGCAGTCCAGTTATACACCTGGTGTGATCTTTGAACTGGACTTTGCGTATTTATCTACATGTGAGCAAGGTGCCTGTATATGACTGTTGTCCTAGAGCTGATTTCAGTATGTGGCTAAGTCAAGTTATGGCCTTATGAAGCCCCCGGACTCCTCAGTCAATACCAATTGTACAGGCAGGAGATGCAGGGCTGAGAGTTGAGAGGAAAGCAAAACAGTTTTGGGAGGAATCTAATAGGCAGTGTTGTCTCAAAACCCTGCTTGTTCTGTCAAAAGATAATTTAAGCCAATATGCTATGGTGAAAGACCGATTTAGAGAGTAGAGACACTTTACAGGGAGAAAAATACCTCATCAGAGAATTCCCAGCCAACAGTGTTGATGATTTATTAAAGTCAGGTTAAATTTGAATTGAGCAATATTTTAGTTTCCTGCAGTAAGACATTTCCATTTGAAGAAAATGCCATGATACCCTGGTGAACACCATTATTCTGCTTCAGCACCTCTTCTGAGAGCTAATAAAAGCTTGTTTGTTATGATTATTTCAAGCTCTTCTGAAAAGCCTTTCTGTTTGCTTACCACCGTCTTGTTGTTCTCCAACTCCTTAGCCTCTACTTGTAAATTCCTACTATGTCAGCACTTATGAAAAGTTATACCTGTTATTTTTCAAAGCGAGATGACCTGAACTCTTCTTCAGAATTAAACTGTTTGCCATAGGAAGTACAAAACCGTTTAACCTTACACAAGTGTTGATAGCAAGATTCCCATTTATTTCAGTGTGAGATAAGGAAAATATGTTTTACACTGACTAACCATAAGCTGTCTAAGGACTTGCAGAGTAATCTTATGCCATCCCTTCTTGAAGTGCTATTGCAGGGTCACAGTTGATACTCCTCATACTCAAGTTAATACAGTGCAGATAAGAATCAAAGACCAAATATTAATTAAAGTTTTTATTAGTAATCCTGAACAATTAAATAAATGTTCATTTGGAAGGTAATTATTGACAACTGATAATTTCATTTTCGGAATATAAATATATTAACACAGATAAAAATATAAATTTATTATATATACTATATAATCCCTTTAAGGTGAGTTATTAAAAGCAGGTCTCACATTTTTGTTCGTTAAGCTTATTGACTGAAGTTTATGAATTGTATAGAATCAAGGGTTCTTTAAAGGATAAATCAGTGTGGACTTCCTGCAGTGGCAATTTAAGTTAAGTTAAAGCTGAAATGAAATACTGAATGGAATAAAGGAACAGAAGTGGAGGTTCCTGGTCATACTTGATGACAAGGTTATTTTGTATTATTTTGTATTATTTTTGTATTTTTCTACTCATTTAGTGGTACAGATAAGTCCTTTGAGGCTGTGCATTTGTAGACTTGACATGCACCTGAACTGTAGATGAACGGTCAGCACCAAAATTATTTTCTATTTCTAGATTAGCATTTTATTTCTCAGTGAATTTCTATTAATTCCTGCTGCAAATAAATTTTTTTGCTCGTATAGTACATTACATGTAAGTTTTCTTCTCACCTCAATGACAACATTTTTCTCCTTCCAGTTTTCAACCTTCCATGTCACTCTTTGTACTATTGCCTACAGGTGCTATTTGTGTGTTTCAATACGCCTGTGTTACTTTTCCTCACCTGAACTTGCTTCTCCCATGCAGAAAGCAGCGAATTGTGATGAATTGTGACATCTTGTTAAAATACTATAATACAAGTTTTCAATCTTTTGTTTTTATGTGATCATACCATTTGCAATCACTCAGTGCTCCAATATCTTAGAAAGGATTCAAATGGTTTTTTTGCATATTGTGTAGCCCCATGCATATGGATTTGCTTCTATCATGTTTTGGTTTTGAAAAACCCATAAATAACATGAATATTTTTAAAAGGGCATATTATACACATGGAGTCTGGCTCACTAGTGTCTTACTCTACATTTGCTCCCTATCGAAATCATTGCAGGTGTGGCATATAAAATTTCAATGTGAAATGAAGCCACTTTCTTTTGAAGTAGTTATAGTCTGGACAGAGCACATTATCAAGTATGAATTATCTGTAATAGCTTAATTAATTACAAACTATCTGCTGAGCTTCTAAAATGTCTCTATCCATGCTCACTTAGCCCATATGAAAAATGTGGAAATTCTAATGATGTCCTGTTCACTTATGTGAGACATTTGTGTTATTAAAATATATAGAAGTGAATGTTACAGTATCATAAAATAAAAATATTATCTGGAGGAGATTTGAACATTTATGCTGGACATCTTGTGGTAAAAATACAATCAGTACAAATAAAAATGTAAGCAGATACCTAAATATTTGCAACATAGGACTCAATGTATTTACATCCATTTATATCCTTAAGTCTAACTGGAGAAGAGTAGATGTACATACTGCACTTATGTCATTCTGTAATTTCTAACTTTGATCAACTCAGTTGTTGGTGTAAGGCAAGTGCATGAAAAGAAATATTGGAGATACAGAAAAGGGCCTTCTCTGATATTAATTATGCTATTTCCTTAGGTCCAAAAAGACATAAATGACTTGATTACTTAGTATCTTCTTGTTATTGTGGCAAACCCATTATTTTTTCAGTTTAGAAGCTTTCATTTCAGTATCTGTCCCTATAGACATTGCTGCCAATTTCACTGTATAGGATGCATTACCATGATAATTTTGGTCACTTTTCAGCCTCTTCTGGTTTGTTAAAAGAATATTCAATTGACTACAAGAAATGTGATAGGCTCTATGCTTTCCAACTATAGATTCAGTTCCTTTGAAAGTTTTGAATAGTAGATTTTCATACTGAGGATTACTATACAAATATTCAGACGATAGGTACATAATTGAATGAAATTGTCACAGAATTAAACAGTGTAACAAATATATTTATATAGCTTGGATTAGGCTAAGTTATTTTAGAAGGAAATGCTTTATTTGAGAAACGTATAATTCTTTTACTTTCTCAATTTTTTCTTAAGACCACTTTTATTTTGCTGATTTATTTATCTCTTTCAGTAAAGCTTAGTCACTTCTTTTTGTATTTCCATAATTCATGAAATTATCTATAATTGTGCAATTAGTGTAAATACATGCAATCACATTTATAAGATATAATTACAAATGCAAAGCAATAATTGTGATGAGCAATGTCATAGAGAAATATCTATTAAACTTTTAAAATGCATAGTCTGTGAATATTCAGAAGCAAGTATTTAAAGCTGAATATTAAACTTGTTTAAGTGTGCAAATTTTACAAGAATGACTGGAGCTGGTCAAAAATACTGTGACTAAACAATTTAAATCACACAATTTTCTAAAGTGAAGGTGAGTTTTCATTGCTTGGCAGGAACTCCAGAACATCTTTGTTCTAAAACTAGGTGCAAATTTGGACTTTATTATTAAGGCTGCTATGCAATCTCTACCTTGGGTCTAAAATATGGCTTCCCCCCAGACACCTGTGCACATGTGTGTCAGCCCCAAGCTCTCAAGGTTTCTAAAGCAGAGACTCCTGCTTACCTAAAGCCCATATAGGTACTTTTTTCTCAAAGTAAGTGTTGAGAAGCTCATGGCCCAGTGCAGAAAGGGCTTCTCTTCCCCCAGGGTCTTCTTCAGCTCTTCCCAGTTTCATTCTTCAGTCTTCAGGATTTGAAATAAGATGCTCATTTACCTTCACTGCAACTTCTGGATTTTTTGCGATGCTGATAGTTTCAGATCTGACAGAGCTGGTACAGTTCAGCCTTGAGAAGATAAGGCTCAGAAGGGATCTTATTAATGTATATAAACATCTGAAGATGGGGTGCACAGAGGGAACAACCAGGCTGTTTCCAGTGGTGCTCAGCAACAACAGGCAATGGGTACAAGGTGAGGTCTGAGAATTTCCATCTGAGAATGACAGAACACTGGCACAGATTGAGAAGGGAGGGTGCAAAGCCTCCCTTCTTAGAGGGACTTTTTCCTTCACAAGCCTTCCAGACATGGTCGTGAGCAAGTGGTCATTGCTGGTCTTTTCAGAAGGGAGCTTTTACCTCCAGAAATCCCTCCCAGCTTCAACTGTTCTATGATTCAGAGAAAACCCTATAACTACAGGTAGTAAAGGAGTAACTATGTAAGCCAGGTTTCCTCTTCAGAAATAGTTTATATAACTGAATTCAGATAAAATAAAATTTCACATGTGAAATCTTACTTCAAAGAAAATCAATGGAAATGTGACTTATATTTTATTGATGCTAGGACTTTGATGATTGTACCAATGTGAAAAAAGATTATAGTAATGATTTTGACATATAAATTGGTATGCCTGCTTTGTACATGACTTTACAAACTTCACATAAAAAAAGTTGAAGAAAGTTATCTGTAAATGGCATATTTCCATGTAATTACATTCTCTTTTATTTGGTTAACAAAATTGTGATAGTAATGCAAGTTCTGTATATACATAAATTGCTTATACTACGCTTACTTTTAAAGAAAGCTATTTATGGCATGATTTAAATTTTCAACATTAATCACTAACTTTGTATTCCATACTATGTTAGATGACAGAGCTAAAACAAATTATATGTATTTGACTTCTGCTTTCTTTGACAGTAATAAGCAGTGTTCAGTTAGATGCAGCTTTGACACCAGTACATATTACTTTAATCATATTACTCTGTCAGAAACTAATAATGATTTGCTTAAAACTAAAAACATATTTAACATTAGTGCATCCCTTTGGTCTTAAAATAAGAACTACGGCCATTTGACATTAATTATTGAACACAATTTGCTAGACACTCTTCTTTGGCAAAACATATGTTATAAAATATGTGTATGATCCAAAATGTATATTCATTTAAGAATTTCATAAATTATTGTTTTTTAAAAAATTTGTATGATGAGACACTATTTCTAAATATATTAGAATTAATTTGAATTAATCTTGATTTAGAGAAAGAATGACATTGCAATAAATAGTTCTTTGTGGCTGAATGTCATTCCATGTAGTTATCAGGTTCTCCCCACCACCAGTATAATACATTTGAATATAAGAACAGAAAAGGAGGAAAATTTTAATACAGAAGTTATTAACTGATATTCCTTTTACCATGATCCATTTTCATGTGATCCTGAAATCAATGAAAATAATTTTCATTATTACTTTGCTTACGTTGCTTATCACGTTTGTTTGCATCATACCAAGATTAGAGGTTTCCAGAAATTTTTTCTTCCTCCTTGATAATATAACTTCTAGATGAAGGAAGGTGGAGGGCACTCATCATCCACTGAAGTAGTGAGAATTTGGCCCAGATATAGGATTTGAGTCTCAGGTGCTCAGCCAGGGAGAATCTGGGAATTGTCATGGGACATACGAGAAATCCCTATGCAGGAGGAATGTTGCCTCAATTCAAACTGTTAGTTGCACTGTCTCAGGTTTTGGCTTACCTCCACCAGCTCCGACACCCCCCTGTAGCGTCTTAGTATTTTCTGTTAATTTCAATGAACAATCCATATCTCTTTTGGGTGCATTCAGAATTTTTGCACTATGACCCTTGCACTAGGTCTGCAGATACTCATACAATCCAAAAAGAAGTTCTCCAATGTGTGCTGAACAAAGTTCTTTAGTTGTTTCAGCTGTCATTCAGACAGCTGAATAGATGGTAAATTCCTTGGTTTTGACTTAATAAGTACTGACAATTGTTATGCCTGTGCCACTCTGTTATCAAATCATACTGACTCATTAAAAAATACTCAGGGGTTAAAAAAAAATAAAATTGAGACCTTGATTCAAAAAAATCTGCTTTCTCTAACTGAAAATATGACTTTTAAAAAACATATGTTCTTTTGCTGTAAGGCTGAAATAATCCCATATAACAGAAGGGTACACAATAAACTCCAATTGCATAAATAAGTTCTGGCCAGATGTCTCAGGTGTCATTCATCCCAATTCTACCTCTGCCAACAACATATGTCTAGACATATTTTCTGGGAGCATATGTGAATCTCATCTATGATATATTTTTAGGTGTTTGTGTATGTGTGTGTTGCTATTACTCGGATAAGCTAAGCTTTCTAAATAAGAAAATATCATTGATTATAGGGACACAGGAAAATATTATGGTTTTAGTCAGTTCATTCTCAGATACAATTGTTTGTACAGATACTTTCCTTGTCTTTCAGTTCCAATGAATTTTCATTCATTACTCCAATGCATTTATAGGTCAATATATGTAAACTCTTGTAAAACATTCTTTAGACTACCTGGTTAATACCAGGAAAGTAGCTGTACTCATATTATACAGCATATTCTTACACTGTGTATTCTGAGACATATTTACTTGCTTTACTTATTATTTAGCAAGTGGAGGGCTAATGAAATTCAGAACAAATCAAGTAAGAGATAACCCACAGTGCAAGACAATTTCAGCAATTCGAACAACATATTAATTTGTAAATTAACAGTAATGGTTCAGAAAACCACTCAGTGAGTTGAGGCTATTCCATGGAAAAATTCTTAATGCAGTGGGCTGTTCATCAGGATGAAGTTCCTAGTTTGTCTTCAAAGAAGGAGAAAATGCTGTTAGAAAAAACAAACCCAAAAAATATTTCATTGTGTAATTTTCTCTGAAATGTCAATGCCAATCAACAGTGGCAGTGTGTGGATGAAGCATGCAAATACACTGATTAAGTTATTTGTTTGGTTTTTTTTTTTTTTTTTAAATCAGTACCATGAAACGTGGTAAATGGTTAGTGCTCAGTAGAGTATAGTGCTTTGCTTTTTTTTTGCTTACTCTTAATAGCTCTTTCTCACCTGTAGAATAAGGTCCAAGAATGTACTTAGGAAAAATAAAAAGCAAGAAATGACAATTTTATAGTTTTTAAATTTTTTGAACACAGATTAATGCTAAAATTTTAATTTTATAGAATTAAAAGTGGCATAGTAATACTGAGAAAGTGATATTATTATAGGTGAAAGAAATGGATTTAGCTTCTGTGCAAAATCTAGGTCAAATAAAAATGTGTAAGTGGATGCAAAAAATTCAAATTGGAACTGATATACAGTTACATATCATCAGATCCTGTTATTTCCTCAGATATAATAAAGCAAATTAGAAGTCAATTTCATTGTTTTCAGCTCTTGTGTCTTCACACTTCCTTGTTTAATATACCTGTTTGAAAAATCTGTCAAGTTAAACCACTCACATAGGTTTATTTTTCATTTGTCTTTCTTTTTTGGGCATAATGATTCTCCTATTACACTCCTTGCTTTGGAAAAAGAGCATATTTCTATTAGATCTACATTTCCTTCCTTTCTCCCTTCTCTTCTCACATTCATGCTTATGCTTTTAGACCTATTCCACTTTTTTTTCACATTTTCCATTAATTGCAACACTGTGTATTGCAGGGTTCTATATTTGTATTTCAATCTCCAAGAAAAGTGTGAATATTTCAAATTTGTCAACTTTAGAAGTGTTGCAAAAAATTCCTGGAACAAAGTGCACTTCAAACCTGTTTCTGTGTTGTTTTTCTCTGAAGAGGCAACACAGTTCATCTGTCTGCCTCTTTTGTTCTCATATTTTAGGAATGTTTCTGCCAAATAGGATTAGAAGAATTTCCTTTATCATTTACTGCTGCAAACTGTGTGGTCAGATTTTATTGTGATATGAGGCACTGGCAAGAGAATTGAAAATGCTTGAGTGTAATCTACATTTACCCTTGCGGGTAAATCTAATTTACCCTTGGGGAAGCTTAATTTAGAAGTGACTGGCAAATTGAGGAAATAGAGGAAAAATAAAGTGACCTTTCATATGAATCACAGCACTTAAGATACAAATACTGGACTTCGACATTGACTCATATAATTTCTTGGATGAATAGATCAATGTTTGCAGCAGAACGTGTCAATTAAACACTACTATTGTTATGTATGTGGAATAGAATCAGCA
Organism: Regulus satrapa; assembly: GCA_013396955.1. Lineage (NCBI taxonomy): Eukaryota > Metazoa > Chordata > Aves > Passeriformes > Regulidae > Regulus > Regulus satrapa. Next base: position 116,749 of record VWZN01000917.1, read on the forward strand.
TAAGCATGGCACAACACTCAAAAGTGGTCACTTGCAAATTCAGGCATTAATGGTTTAATGACAATACTTTTGCTNTTGAAAATTCAGGTATTAATGGTTTAATGACAATACTTTTGCTTTGTTGTCATTTTTTCTTTCTATAAAGTCCTTTTTCTGCCCCAGTCATTCTCTTTGGTATCTTGTTTTGACAGAAAAAGTTGGATTTTATAAAGGGATATGCTAAATGAATTGTACTTTTCCTATTCTGCTTTCTTTAACTACTGTCTCATGTTCAGAATAGATCCGGAAGTCAATGGAGACTGCCCTCCACAAGTCTCCTGAAGTCTCTCTCTTTTTATCTAAAGTAAAACTGATGTCAGGTTTACTAGAAACATTACAGACAGGTGAGAGAGCAAGATACTGAAGGAACACTAATAATTCAGAAAACTAGAATTTCAGAAAGATATGAATCCAACACAAACTTTTAATATAACAAATTATTACATTTAAGGGACATATTTGCACACATGCATTAAGCACTGGGGTTCGGGGGTTTTTTATGGGTTGTTTTTTTTTTTTGTTTTTTTTTTTTTTTTTTTTTGTAGAATTCAAAATAAGTGCATTTTTTCCATTAAAAAAGACTCAGAAAGTGGACCAAGATAGTAAATCTGCTGCAAATGTAGTTCTACG
>VWZN01000918.1:0-11221 GCA_013396955.1 Regulus satrapa
TTTCCCCAGACAAACCCCAAATCCTGAGAGCAGGGTGTTTCTAACACCCCAATCCCAGGCTGAAGAGCTGCCTTTTCCCTATAAAACCCCAAATCCTGAGAGAAAAGCGTTTCTAACACCCCAATCCCAGGCTGAAAAGCTGTCTTTTCCCTATAAAACCCCAAATCCTGAGAGCAGAGTGTTTCTAACACCCCAATCCCAGGCTGAAAAGCTGTCTTTTCCCTATAAAACCCCAAATCCTGAGAGCAGAGTGTTTCTAACACCCCAATCCCAGGCTGAAGAGCTGCCTTTTCCCCAGACAAACCCCAAATCTGGCTCCTTGCCCCTGAGAGAGGAGTGGTTTTTGGCCGGGCCGTGTGAAGAGCTGCTCAATTTGCACCTCGTGTCTGAAGGGCTGGTGAGCAGCTCTGCCAATAAAACACCCCCCCTGTAAAAAAACAGATCAGAAACCGAGCCCGGCCCGGTGGGAAAAATAAATGGGAGATTTCACAGGAGCTGCAGGGATGAAAAGGTTGGGAATGCCCCTGGGAATGGGCAGCCGTGAAAGGGCTCTAACGCAGATCAAATGTGCAGGGCTGTCCCCTGCAGCCACAGCTGGCAGCGATAAAACAGCCCTGCCCTAACGAGGGAAGGGGACATGAGGGGGAGGCTGGAGCTGGCCGTGGTGGGGTTTATTTCTGGTCTCTGTGGGGATGGATTCCTGTTCTTTGTGGGGTTGGATTCCTGGCCATGTGTGGGGTTTGATTCCTGTTCTTTGTGGGGTTTGATTCCTGACCATGTGTGGGGTTTGATTTTTGACCTCTGTAGGGTTTGATTCCTGTTCTTTGTGGGGTTGATTCCAAGCCTTTGTGGGGTTTGATTCCTCACCTGTGAAGTGTTTTATTCCTGCCCTCTGTGGGGTTTGATTGCTGGCGTGTGTAGGGTTGGATTCCTGCCCTCTGTGGGGTTGGATTCCTGGCGTGTGCTGGGCAGAGGAAGGGTGGGACAGCGAGGCTGCCCAAGAGCAGGACTCGTGTCCCTGCTGCCCCTTCCCCTCCTCCCTGGGGTCTGGTGGCACTCAGAGCCCACAGGGTTGGCATCAGCTCCAGTTGTCCCATCCCTGGAAGTGCCCAAGGCCGGGCTGGAGCAGCCTGGGATGGTGGGAGGTGTCCCTGCACATGGATCTGCGTGGTTCTTCAGCTCCTTTCCCCAACCATTCCATGATCCTTCAGCTCCTTTCCAACCCCAACCATTCCCTGGTGTGTTTTTAAGTTCCTGCTGCATGAGGAGCTGCTTTTTGGGCAGTTCTGGGGTTGAGGATTCCCTGGATTTGTTCCCCCTGTGCAGCAGGAGCTTTCCAGGTTTTCTCCTTGGATGCTCTGGGGGTTTTTCTGCCTCTGGATTCAGCAGTGTTCTCCAAGTGGGACATCAGTGGGTGTGAGTTCCATCCTCTGCTCTGGTGCCTGTGCTGCAGCAAACGCTGCCCCGAGCAGCTCTGCAGGGGCACATTCCCCCAGGAGCACTGCAGAGGGCTCTCCTGGCTGGTCCCAAAGGACCAGGAAAGCCTTTTCCCTGTCACACCCTTGGCTTTGTGTCCCCTTTGGGTGCCTGCTCCCACCCAGAGCGGGCCAAGACGGTGCCTTGTGCACCTGGGACTTTGGGGGAATCCAGGAAATGTTTTAGCATTTTCCTTTAAAAGTTTCTTTTTTCCCCTAATTTGTCGAGGGAGCTGCCATCCTGCTTTCCATTCCTGCTTTCCTCAGTGGCTGGAGCCTTTCAGGACAGGCAGTGCACCATTCCTCATCCTTAAACTCCTGGAAGTGGTGGTAGGATTGGGAACAAGGCAAAGCCTGTGGGATCTCCAGACGATGTGAATCCAGCTCCTCTGGGCACGCAGCATCCCAAAATCTCCTCCAGGGAATGCCTTGCTCATCCACCAAAAGCCTCCAGTTGGCATTTTGGGGTAGTTTACCTGCAAATTCCAGTTATTTGGAAGAGGTTAGCAGCAGCTCCTTCTCATAAAACCCAAACTTTCTCTCCTTTTTTTTTTTTTATAAAGGAAAATTTTCCTTGCTGGCTGACAGGATTGTTTTCTCTAATTCCAGGCAAAGAGCCTGGAACCTTCCCTTTAGATTTATCTAAAAAACAAAAATATTTTCTGGGAAAGTAAACATTAGATCTCAAATAATTAATTATCCCTTTAAGCAGCTGGAAACGGTGGTTTAGAGGGAATTTTGTTTCAGCTCCAAAGAAAAATCACATTGGAAGTAATGAACGGATAAACAGAGCGAGGAGTTTGCCTGGTCCTGGCTTAGAGGAGCTTTGTGGTTTTGGTTTAGTCAAGGTGAAGGGTGTTTGGGATCCCCGTTCCAGGGCAGGATCAGGGATCGCAGCTCTCCATGGGATCCCTGTTCCTTTCAATCCCAACTCTTGAGAACCAAACCCCATAAAACTCAGGCTGAACCCCTGAACCAGCCAGGATTTGTCCTTGGAGAGGGATTTGGGCAAAGCTGGAGCTGAGACAGCTCAAGGGTGGAGTTGATTTGTTGCTGTGAAATGAATTTTCCCTCCGTTTAGCTCACACACCCCATGGAATTGCCGTGCTTCCTTTCAAAGAAACGTGAAGTCCTGTTCTTCTTGAGAAATGGCTCCAGTGTTATTTTAAATCACTGTGGGCTTCCCCGGGAAAAAAACCTGTTCCTTTTGGCTGCCTGACACAGCATCTCCTCTGAACATATTTGGAGTGGGAAGAGCAGCTTTTTATTTACCTGCTACAGGTAAATTTTCCGTGCCTGCTTTTCACTGCCGAGCCCATCTCGGTGCGCTCTCGACGTGGCTGAGCCCAACCAGCCCTCGGGGTTCTCCCCTCCTTTGTTCCTGGCGGTGAGGCCGCCACTTTCTGCGAGGAAATTGGATAGGGAAGGTGGGAGGTGGTTGGGAAAGCAGAGCTGCGGGCTGGGGGTGATTAAGTGCTCTTTGTGCAGGGCGAGCAGTGGCTTAGGCTGCCGGCAATCCCTCGGCCAAAGGCCCTTCCCCAGGAGCTGCTCCCCAGCCATTCCCGGGGCTCCCACCTCCCTCAGCCCCTCAGGAGGTTCCAAATCCAGCAGATTTTCCCAGCGTGGCACAGAGGGGACACTGAGGTCCCTCTGGGTGAGCCCCCGAGGCTCCCGATCCATCTGCCTGGAGCAGAGGAGGCTTTGGGAGGGTTTCCTCAAAGCCCTGAGGTGTTTCTGGCTCCTCCTCCTTCCTCAAGGGAAACCCTTCCAGAAATCCCAATTGTTGCCGCTTTTCTCCTCAGAAAAACCAGGAGCTCGTGGGCTCTGGCATGACTCTGCTTTCCCCTCCTGTGGGAGTTATTTTTTTTTAGCTGTTTTAGGGTGAGGATTGAGATGCAGGAAATGGTTTTTCATGTTCAATTTAAAATTTTGTTTTCTATTAGTGTTACATTTCTATAAGGGAGGGAGTTTTTAGCACCTCAGCTTTTAGGTAGAAATGGCAATGATAGCTTTTAACTACAAGGTTTTTTTAAGAGTAAACTTAATCATTGAATAATTGCTAGCTAGTTTAGTTTTATTTTTAACTTAACAATCAGACAACTGTGACTTGCAGTGCGATAGTTTACATTTAATCACACAATATCTCCTTGTTCTTCCTCCTAAGTTTAACACTTTAAAACATTTCTCTTGCTTTATGTACACTATTACACTTAAAAGCTGTAAGTTTTCACTTTGTGACGTTACACACTTCTGTTTAAATGATACACTTACAATATTCGTTTTTTCACTAAATTTTGGGAGCTTTTTTTTTCTATGGCTTCAGGTCAAAAGCAGTGTTTCGTTGAGGGTTTGCACTTGTCAGCACAGAAAGCTTAAATCCTTCTGTGCCTAGCGTTCTAATATCATTATCAACTCTCTATCTTCCTTTTTCCAGCAGGAGCAGACCCCTCAATTTGGCTGGGAGCTGGGGTTCTGCTAAAACCCCAACTTTCCCAACTTGGAGAAGTCGTTTTCCGAGGGAGCTGGGAGAGGAGGATCTTCCTCTGCCTCTCGGAGCCGGGCAGGGCTCGGGGCGGGAGGCTTGGAAGTACAGTAAAATGAGTTTGCCATCAAAAGGCAACAAGTCTTGTGCCGTGCCCCCGGCTGCTGACCTTTCCCTCTGGAATTCTGCCCCCTGACCCCGGGATCATTAATCCTGGCGCTGCCAGATGACAGTAATCCATCATGGCCCCTGACAGCCCTGCCCGGGACAGGATCCGCCGGGCTCTCGGCTTTCAGCCTTTCCTGTCGCAGCAGCGCTGGGGGTTTCCAATAAAAACCTTCCTTTATCGCCTTCCCCGGGCAGGGCTGGGGGAGGAGAGGGCAGCACATCCCTCTGGAAAACTCGGGGAATTCACCGGGGCTGAACCCCGATCTCTGCTGGATCCGTGGGGCGGTGCGGAAGGAGCACGTGGAAAATGGAATTATTCCAGCTTCTAGGAGCGCTTCTGTCCCTGCTGGGAAGTTTCTCAGCCGTGCAATGAAATTTTATTTGGTGGGGGGAAAACCAAGCTCGAGGTTTTCTCTCGGTGGGTAAATTTGTGTCCTCCGTGTAAACGCGTTTGGCTGGGTTTATAAACGCGCGTTTCCGTATCAATCCCCGTTTAGCTGAGTTATGAGCCTGTGTTTCTATCTAAATCTCGATCTAGCTGAGTTTATAAGGGAAATTTCGGGGAACTTTGGTGCTGTTTAAAAGCAAAGTGAGGGGGGAAGGTGTCCAGGGGGTGCTGAGGTGATTCAGGGAGGTCAGACCCCGTCACTGTTCCTGCTCCAGCTCCCTGGAAATGCTTCAGCCTTTTTTCCCCACTGATGCAGGTGATGTTTGTGCCTCTCACGGGAGAATCTGGATTAATAATTCGTGTATTTTCCCAGCTGCAGAGCTGGAGAGATCTGGAGAAGGGTAGAAGTGTGTTTGGGGGAAGTGCAGGGTATTAAAGAGCAGATATTCATTAGTGCTTTCTGTGTGAGCAGCTGGGTTGCTGAGAGCTTTATCCGCGGCTCTTTCCTTTCACTCTCCATCTGGAGGAGAGCTGGATGAAAGTCCCTGCTGGACAAGTTAATGCCATTCCCTAAATTGGATTGGGGAAACTCGGGTGTCTGTGGCTGGGGGGAGAGGGGCTTCATCCTCCCGCAGCCGAGCAAAGGCTTTGCTGCTCCCGCTGATTAATGAAAGAAGGGGAATTTTGGGGTGTTCCTGGGGGCTTTGGAAGGAAATCCTGTGTTCCCCTGCGGCTGTGACTCAGGTGGTGAGTGACAGCTCGAGGTAACTCGATCATTCCCTGATTCCCGGTGCTCCACAGATCCCGTGCCACTGTCACACTGCTCCCAACACCCCGAGACAAAATGGAGGCTCGGGAAGAAAACTGAGCCAATCCAGGATTTTTCAGGAAGGAGGGGTGGAGGCGCAGAGAGTTTGGAGGGTTTGGAATTCCCTCTGTGCTCCCTGAGGGATCTGTGCTCCTGAAATGCGGGAAGGGGTTGCGGGATCTGCAGGCTGCCCGGACAACAGAGGGATTGTTATAAATTGAGAAAAACACGATCAAACTGCTCCTGAACGCTTTGAATCTGTGGGGTTTTCAGCCCTTGAGAGCTGCAAAAATGGGCTGTTTCATCCAGCATCTCGTTAACCTGTGGGAATTGGCACCACGAGCTAATAATGCCTAACAGGCTTCCCAAAGAAAAGACAGGGAAAAAAATCCCCCTCGGATGTCTGACGAGGACATCTGCAGGGCCGGGCTCCTTTCATGGCACGGAATAAACCTGTTTATAAGGGCCATAAACGGGGGGCTCTGGGGCTGCCAGCAGTGGCACCAGCCTCCCCTGGGGGCTGGGGATTCCACAATTGTCCCCTGCCCCCCTCCCAAGCCTTCCTGCCAGGCTGGGGCTGCCCATTGTGGGGACAGGATGCCGCCCTGGGCTGGGCGGCCCTTTGATCCAGGACAGTTTCCCAGGCCAAATAAAAGCTCTGCCACTTCAGCTTTTTTTATTCCTTCTTCCTCTCCCTGCCTGAATCTCCTCAGTTCGGGCGTGAGCGCTTTCAGGAGCTGCCAAAGGGGCACTGCCAGGTTAAAAATCAGATTTTCTTCCGTGTTAACCCAAAATACACCAAAGCCGAGCAGGAATGATGGAGCAGGATCTGGCTTTGGGATGCTCAGAGCTGCCGTGGCCTCATCAGGGAATTGTTTGGGAGCACGTTCAGGGAAAAGGAGTGGGAGGCTGGTAGCTCTGTGGAAGGAGAAGCCTTTATTTACCTCTCCAGGTTGTTCCAAGTGTTGCCCATGGGAGGGAAGATGGAATTGTGTCTCCGTGGGAGAGAGGTGTTCTCCAGTGCTGGTTCCCCTGGTTCTGCTGCTCCCAGACAAACATCCTGGGGGATGAGGGAGCACAGCCAGGATTTTTATCCAAGGGTTTTAATTAACACTGAGCTCATAAAACTGATCCCTTTGTGCCTCACGTTCAATAGTCCCAACTTCCCCCCTTTCTATTCCGGGAGCAGCAGGTTTTTATTGCTCTGGTAATTCCCTTTGCCCACAGGAAAGGGTTTTCCATGGGAAGGCCATGCCCTGTGGCTGCTCTTCCCTGCCTCGTTTACTCCCCCACAGAGAGGGTGCAAATTCCCTGAGAATTTAGGGAGAGAGGTGACCGTGCCCTCCCCTCCCTGCCTCCATCCTCTCCCTCTGCTTCCCTGCAGGAACTCCCATCAACCGGATCCCCATCATGGCCAAGCAGATCCTGGATCTCTACATGCTCTACAAGCTGGTGACCGAGAAGGGCGGGCTGGTGGAGATCATCAACAAGAAGATCTGGAGGGAGATCACCAAAGGCCTTAACCTGCCCACCTCCATCACCAGCGCCGCCTTCACCCTGCGCACGCAGTGAGTGGGGAAAAAAACAGCTCCTGGAGGCAATTCCCACCTGCACCTCCTTCCAGCCCCGGCCTTTTGGCCTCCTCAGGGGCCTGGCTGTGGGATTTAATGCCTGCTTCAGCACTGGGAGCTGGGAATTCTGCACCTCCTTCCTTGCAGGGAGTGGTTTCCTCTCCTGGAGCGCCAGGCTAGGGAAGGAAAAGTGGGATAAGCAGAGGGGAAAAAGGCCGGTGGAAGTGAAATCCCTGTAAAATTGAACAGGGTGAAACTGTGCCTGGGCGAGGCAGGAATGCACTCCCAGCTCCTGTGGAGACTCGGTTTTTTGGGATGTTTTTAGAGCCTCAAAGAGGGAAGCTCCTTACCATTCCCACCGGTTCTGTCTCCTACAAATCAGTGGACCAAAACTCCTCCAAAGGGGCAGGGTTTGGTGCTGCTCAGTCCAAATGCCTTGGACAGGGGTAATTCCTAAAACTTCCCTGAATTAAGTGTTGTGATCCGAGATCTGGGTCCTTAGAGCTTGACACTCTCTGTTGTGAGGGAGTCCTGGGTGATTTAGAGATAGATGGTGCTCCCATTGGGAGGGAATTCTGGGTGACTTATAGAGGATATTGCAGTGGGGAGGGAATTCTGAGTGATTTATAGACAATATTTCAGTTGGGAGGGAATTCTGGGTGATATATATAGGATATTTCAGCTGTAAGGGAATTCTGGATGATTTATAGCAGATGTTTCAATTCTGATGGAAATCTGGATGACTTATGGAGCCTGTTTCAGTTGTGGTAGAATTCTGGATGACTTACAGATGATATTTCAGCTTTGAGGAAATTCTGGCTGATTCTTGGAGGATATTTCAGTTGTGAGGGGATTCTGGATTATTTTTAGCCAGTGTTTCAGTTGTGAGGGAATTCAGGATGATCCTTTGAGGATGTTTCAGTTGTGAGAGAATTCTCGATTATTTATAGGCAATGTTTGAGTTGAGAGGGAGTTCTGGATGATTTATAGATAATATTTCAGTTGAGAGGGGATTCTGGGTGATTTATAGTCAGCATTTCAGTTGTGTGGGAATTCTGGCTGATTCTTCAACGATATTTCAGTTGTGAGGGGATTCTGGATTATTTTTAGCCAGTGTTTCAGTTGTGAGGGAATTCTGGGTGATTAATAGACAGTATTCCAGTTGTGAGGGAATTCTGGCTGATTATTTGAGGATATTTCAGTTGTGAGGGAATTCTGTGTGATATATAGGTGATATTTCATTTGTAAGGGAATTCTGGCTGACCCTTCGAGGATATTTCAGTTGTGAGGGAATTCTGGCTGATCCTTCGAGGATATTTCATTTGTGAGGGAATTCTGGCTTATCCTTTGAGGATATTTCATTTGTGAGGGAATTCTGGCTGATCCTTCGAGGATATTTCAGTTGTGAGGGAATTCTGGCTGATCCTTGGAGGATATTTCATTTGTGAGGGAATTCTGGCTGATCCTTTGAGGATATTTCATTTGTGAGGGAATTCTGGCTGATCCTTCGAGGATATTTCAGTTGTGAGGGAATTCTGGCTGATCCTTGGAGGATATTTCAGTTGTGAGGGAATTCTGGCTTATCCTTTGAGGATATTTCAGTTGTGAGGGAATTCTGGCTGACCCTTCGAGGATATTTCAGTTGTGAGGGAATTCTGGCTGATCCTTGGGAGGATATTTCATTTGTGAGGGAATTCTGGCTGATCCTTGGAGGATATTTCAGTTGTGAGGGAATTCTGGCTGATCCTTGGAGGATATTTCATTTGTGAGGGAATTCTGGCTGTCTCTTTCCTACCCTTGTGCGAGCACTAATAGGTAATGGCGTGTTTTCCTACGAACACTGAGCGAATCCAGGCCGAGCTGTTCTTCACCCCCCGGTCTCCAAAGCCCCCCGCTCTGCTGAGGCCCTCGTGACGAATGTCCCTGCCCCAGTGAAATCCCTCTCTCTGCTCCTCTCCCAGGTACATGAAGTACCTCTACGCCTACGAGTGCGAGAAGAAGTCGCTGAGCTCCCCGGCCGAGCTCCAGGCCGCCATCGACGGCAACCGGCGCGAGGGCCGGCGGCCCAGCTACAGCTCCTCCCTGTTCAGCTACTCGCCCTCCACGCCGGGGCCTCCTTCCCTGCTGTCCCCCCCCAAAATCCGCTTCCCCATCATCGGCGTGGCGCCGGGCAGCGGGACCAGCAACCCCCGGGTGTCGCCGGCCGTCAGGAAAGGTCAGCTCCCGCCGCCAGCAGCGGCCCCGCGGCGCCGGTTTCCGTGTGGGGCGCGGGGAATGTGGCGGTGGCTGAGCGAGCCCTCCTTGCCCAGGTGACGGCGTGCCCCTGACCGTGTCCATGCCGAGCCGCATCGCCGTGCCGGTGAGCCTGGGCGGCCAGCAGGCCACCGTGGCGGCCAGGACGGCCACGCTGGAGCAGCTGAGGGAGAGGCTGGAGGCGGGAGAGCCCCCGGAGAAGAAGGTGACGCGGATGACGGAGGAGGAGCAGCGGCTGGTACAGCAGGCGCTGCAGCGCAACCTGTTCAGCATGGCCCGGCAGATCCCCATGAAGATCAAAATCAATGGAAAAGGTGAGCGAGGCACCACGGCAGGCGAGAAACAGCAGGGAGGGAAAGGCTCCCGGCCTGGAATGTCACACCCACACGGCTGGGTCACCTCTGAGGGGCCCAGGCAGAGGGCACAGCACGGAGGTGTGAAAGTGCAAAGTTTTTGTTGGGTTTTCTTGCTGGGTTTGTTGCCTGGCTCATCCAAATCCAGGATTCAGCTTTGCCACATTTCCAAAGCTCTGAGCTGGTCAAATTTGGCATGGCTGGGAAGAAAGGGAAGAGCTGTTCTGCATCCCCCCTAAATTTCACATCAAAACCGAAAGAGCCAAGGAAAGGGGATACAAATTGTATCCGTGAATGTTAGTTCCCTCTCGCCTCGCTTCTGCTTTCACCCTGAACTTCCTAAACCCAAACACTGGGAACAACTGCAGTCCCTACAAACAGGAACTGAGCCCTGAGCATTCAGGGCTGGGATTCCCACCTTTGTAGGGGCTTTCTTGTCTTCCATGCCCTCCTTTTCCCCACTGCACCATAAAAATCAGGTGGAGCTTTGGGAGCTGCTCTGAGAGCTGGTTTTGATAAGCTCAGCGTGGCTTGGTAACAGCATTTAGGTTCAACATTAATAATGTGGCGTTTTTTTGGGGGTAAGCCTTGCTGCCCTCCATGGAGGAGCAATCCCAAAATCCAGGCTTACCCTCGTGGAGGTTTGGGAGCTCCTGGAAGAGTTTGATGTTTGCCTCCCCTCAAACACAGCTGCCCGTCACTGCCCAGGCCAAGGAAATGGAGGAAAATCCTGATTTCCATCCCTGGGTTTTCCCTCCCTCCAGTGGCCGCCGGAGCTGCTGCAGTCCGAGCACACTGAGCCACAGCAAAATCCAGGCTGAGAGTTAAATCCGGGCTTGTCTGGAGTGCTCCCATCCCTTCCTTGGGAGGGGAATGGGAATTTGGCCCTCAGGGAAAGATTTCCAAATGCCAGTGGAGGCCCTCCCAGCCTCACCAAAGCATTTCAACACCATTGCATGGAATGGTTTGAGTTGGGAGGGAGCTCGAAGGCGTGGGCAGGGACACTTCCCACACCCCAGGGTGCTCCAAACCCCGTCCAGCCTGGCCTCGGGCACTGCCAGGCCTCCAGGAACGTGGGCATTCCCACCCAAGGAGGGCACTAAAGAGGGGCTGGGGAGCTCAGGGAATGGCATCCTTGCCCTCTAACTCTGCCTCCCTCCTTTCCTGGGACAAGACAAGGCTGACTCCACCGCCGCGGCGCTGAACCTGTCCCCCAACGGCATCGGCAGCATCAACATGTCCGTGGAGATCAACGGCACCACCTATGCTGGTGAGAGCCTCTCCCGGGAGTGGGAGAGCCCCCCTGGGAATGGGAGAGCCCAGGAATGGGTGGGATGGGGTGGTCCCTGCCAAACTGCAGCGGGAGGTGATTCCTGGGCTGGGCAGGATGAGCGCCTTGCCCTGGTGTTAGTAGTTCACAGTCAGGGGGAAGGGGTTTGAAACCTCTCTGGAAGCGTTCCTGGGTGGGAGGTGCTCTCCTGAAAGGGGCTGTGCTCGGCTTTCCCAGCAGGAATTGTCCCCCTTGCCCCGCTGGAGCCGTTCCCTCCCGCAGGCCACGCCTCGGGCACATCCCCCATGGGAATCCTGGCTCTGCCTGGCTCTGAGCCCGGTGGGAGCTGCTCCTCTCTGACAGCAGGAGCTGCTTGGGACCTGTTCCCTGCAGGGACACCGTCCCTGGGATAGGCTCCAGCACCGGGCAGCCCTTCCCTGCTGAGCCCTGCCT
>VWZN01000918.1:29905-41682 GCA_013396955.1 Regulus satrapa
GATGCTGTGCCCCATTCCCGGGGATGCTGTGCCCCGTTCCCGGGGATGCTGTCCGGGAGGGGAGGCGGCCCTGGGGGATCCTGTGCCCCATTCCCAGGGATGCTGTCTGGGAGGGGAGGCGGCCCTGGCACGGCCCCTCAGCTGAGCCCTGCTCCCCGCTCCCTTTCAGACGTACATGCTGCACGACTCTCTGGAGCACGCGCAGCTCTTTGACCTGATGAGGAGGATGCTGGAGTTCGACCCCTCGCAGCGGATCACGTTCTCCGAGGCGCTCCTGCACCCCTTCTTTGCCGGGCTCTCGGCAGAGGAGCGCATGCTGTGCGGGCGCGGCGCCGGCCGGGACCTGAGCAGATGACGGCTGGGATCCCTTGGATGGATCCCCGGGATGGATCCCCCCGGGATGGATCCCCCCGGGATGGATCCCCCCGGGATGGATCCCGCCGGCCTCTGCAGCTCGTTCTCCTCCCTGAGTCCGCAGGGGCTGGGGCGCTGCCGCAAGGACCCTGGGGAGGGGAGGGGGAAGGAAAGCTCCATTGGAAAGCACAGATTTGTCTATTTATATGTTGTAAAGTTAAAATAAAGTGTTTCTTATTGTTTGATACTTCCCTTGTAGGCGGGTGTGGGGTTGCCTTGGCCCGGCTTTGCCTCTGCTGCAAAGGAAGGGGGAGATGGTGAAAACTCACCTGGAGTCAGTGAGGGGGAGTGGCCCCGCGCCTGCCCTGGCAGCAGGAAGGTTCTAGAAGGAGAGCAGACAAATAAACAGCTGCGCACAATAGCACACATGAAGAGTTGCACTTTATTTCGGGGCATCGCCCCCCGCAGTGGCAGGAATCGGCGGTGGTTACAAAGATCGGGTCACAGATGGGGTCACCAAGCCGTGCCACATCACCTGCCAGCGTGGAGCAGCACCCGGGGGCAGCTCCCCGAACACGGCTACAGCAGCGCTCCGCTCTCAGGAGGAACTCTGGCACCCTCGGGGGACAGCGGTGAGGACAGCCAGAGCCTGTGCTGGGTCTCCCAGTGCTCCAGAGGAGCTGCTAAGCTCACATTCCAGGTGTGTGGGGCCAAGAAACATTTGCCTGTGAGGGGAAGTACAGCCAAACACCCACATCTAGCAGGCAGCGAGCACAGCCCCACGCTGGGCTGTGCTCCGAAGACGGATTTGGGATAGGGAATCCCGTTCCCTACACCCAGAGGCTGAACCCTCCCGTCGTGCAACGCTGTTCACTTTATTTTTCAGTTCAACCAGTGTGGGGAACCATTTCAAGGCTGGCCACAACCAGGGCCTCGGTGCTTCCCAGAGCTTCATCCCTGCAAAAACACCGGCACCTGCTCCAGCACCTTCCAGGCAGGGCAGCTGCAACCCTGGCCTCTCCCTGCTCTGCTCTGGGTGTACAAGCTACAGTTCACCAGCCAAAGCCAGAAACGGGCAGGAAAAACCTGCAGAAAGCAGAAATCCAAACAGCGAGTCTCCTACTGAGTGTCTTGAGCAAAGACAGTGAAAAATCGGGGGACTAAAGCTAACACTGACTACAGCAACAACCTTTTTAAACCGGGTAAAGATGCGAGGAAACGGCCGAGGGGAGGAAGAAAGCGGCAGAGGGAAACCTTGTGTTCGTGTCGGGCCGCGCCCGTGAGCAGCACAGCCCGCTCGGTGCCGCCGCTGAACCGTGGGGCACCCCATGGAGAGCAGCTGAGGGGAACCGGGGCTGCAGCCAGCCAGGGCACAGCCCCTGGTCGTGCTGAGGTAGATACGGCAAGGTGCAGGGGGACGGAGCGCGGGGCAGCCTCCCGCGCCCTCCCCGCTCCCATCATCGCTTCTTTCCGAGCAGGGAAGGCTCTTCCCTCCCCTTTTGAGAGCTTTTGTTCTAACAGAGGAAAGGGAAGATGAGGGCCTGACCGAAAGCCCAGCGCGGGGACAAGCGGGGTCCGTGGGGCTGGACCCACACCGGGCTGGTCCCCGTGCTTCAGCCTCCCAAGGGATCCGGCTCCCCTGGACAGAGGCGGCGCCTGGAGCTCTCCCCGCTGCCGGAGCAGGGCTGTGCCAGGGGCAGGAGCCTGCAGGAGCCCTGGGACAGCGTGAAGTGTGAGGGCAGCAGCAGAGCCCCCGTTGCCAGCTCCCCCGAGGAACGGCACGCTGGGGGCCCGAGCTGATTGCCAGAGCCAGCGAGCCGGGGTGCCCCAGCTCGTCCCTGCTCCGGGCACCGCACCCAGGCCAAGGGAAGGAACACGGGAGAGGATAATCCAACATTCCTGGCTGGGCACGGGACAGCAGTCCAACACCAGAAGGGATTTCTGATGGAAATCCCGCCCGGGATCTCTGCCACAGCCCTCCAGGAGCACAGCAGCTCCCAGAGCCCTCTCCTGCCAGCAAAGAGAAGCCGAGCCCCTCCTCGGGCCACGCAAACCCACCCCATCCACAGGGGTTCTGCCTGCAGAGGGAACAAACAGATCCGTGAGCTACTTCCCAAACCACACCGAATGGAGGGGGGCTGCGGGAAGGACTGGGGAGCTCACCCCAAACATCACCTGCACCACAGACCACCCCCCAAGAACCCCGGAGCTGCCCTGGCCTGCTCCGCTCCCCCATCCCTGGAGCGGCCGCTCGCTGGGCCAGCACCGAGAAAGAACAACAGAAAACCCCCAACCCCACGAGGATCCTGGAAAATCCTTTTCCATACCAGGCCTGCACCCCACAGCGCTGGGCTCCGGCCACGAAGCGAACAAAGAAAAGCCAAGGGTACATGAGCAATAAGGCCTAGCTGAGGAAGGACACCGGTGTTCCCAGAGCATGGGGGAGCCTCTGGCTCCTGACACAAGCTTTCCAAACTGGGAACCCTCTCCGTGAGGGGCCGGGAAGGCTGGGAAGGACAGGGAGCTACAAGTGCCTTCCGGAACACAAAACAGGGCACGGGGCAGTCAAAAACAACATGGGAACCAAAGGAGATTTTCCCTCAATGCAAGGGATTTCGACACAATCAAGGGGTGCTGTTCCCACCAGGATGTCCTTGCTGGGAATATCCAACCAGAAGGACCAGAAACACACCTCAAAGCTCCAAACCACCCTTATTTGTAGCACGTGCCAGCCAGGGCTGTGCAGCAGCAGGGGACAGACACCACGGTCCTGCACACTCCTTCATCCCATGGCAGGAGAGAACGAAAACGGCTTCGCAGGAACAATTCGCTTCCTCCTCCTTCTTTTTTTTTCTTTTGTTTGTGGGGGGTTGTTTTTTTTTTTTTTTTTTGTTTGTTTGCTTTCCGTTTCACTTTACAACTTTTGTTGGTTTGTTTTTTTTTTTTTCCTTTCTGCTACACAGCGTTTCTTCCGGAAGGAGAACCCCCTCCAGGACTTTCACATCCTTTCTTTAAGGCGTCACCAGAGTGGGACCGGCCGGGATCCACAGCTTGGCTTTCACGGAGCTCCTCCTCCCTCCCCCTCAGAGCCGGACGGCGTAGTGGGGCTGCACGGCCTCTAAGTGGAGTGCAGGGGGATGACGAATTTGCAGCCGAAAGGCGAGTGGTAATTGATGCCCACCTCCTGAAAGACCTTCTGGGGAATGCCAATGTCACAGAGGTAGACGCGGCCGGCGCGCTCGCCCAGCGGCAGCGGCAGCCCCAGGGCCAGCGACCACTTGGCGTCGATGCCCAGCTCCATCTCGCTGATGGGAGGGTCTATGCTCAGCACGGGGGCACGGTTCTGGTTGGCCCAGTCCACCACTGCTTTGTACCAAGGCTGGTCTCTCAGAAAGGCGTTCTCGTGGCAGTCCAGGCAGTTGATCACTAAGTCAACCGGGGTGTCCGGGAGGTCTGGAAGGAACACAGGTAGGGCTGAGAACAGGCGGATTTGGGGTTTGGTCTCTGCTCTGGGTGCACAGCCCGGCCTTACCTGCTGTTACTGCCATCCTCCTCCTGCACAGACCCGTCCTGAACACCCCTCAGCACCCTGGGGACACCCCCAGCCTCACCCGGTACACGCGGGCAGCCCCAGGGCCACGGAGCTCACCCGTGCAGGGGAGCAGCGGGGCTCTCTGTCCCTCAGAAAGGATCTTTTCCTATTCCACAGGGCTGGTTTTTGGAACACACCAACTGCTGCCTGCCCCCGCTGAGCTCTGCTGCTCTCACCTGCTCTGCACCACACCTGCTGGAAGGGACATTCAGATGGATCACAAAGGCCTTGGTGCAAAATCATGGAACGGTTTGGGTTGGAAGGGACATTCACCTCATCCCAGCCCCTGCCACAGGCAGGCAACATCTTCCACTATCCCAGGCTGCTCCAAACCCCATCCAACCTTGGATACTTCCAGGGATGAGGCAGCCACAGCTGCTCTGGAAAACCCATTCCAACTTTTCATATGTTTTATAATAAGCAAGTAGCTCTGTCAGCACAGCACAGCCCTAAGCCCAGCTTTGTTTCTCCCCCAGAAGTTCAAATGAAGCAGCTTGGAAAACCACTGGTGAAGTGCCAAGCAGAAGCCAGCACTCTCCCAGGAGCTGTTTATTGTAGAGAACACTGAGATGGGAATCCTGACAGCTGCTGCAAGTGCCTGAGCAGAGCTGGCTCCTGCTTTACAGCAGCAGCTGGACACCCATTCCCTCCCAGCTCTGCCATGCTGAACAAGGCGGCCCCTTGTCCCACCAGGACACTTCCATACGGCAGCTCTTCCGCATCAGCTCCCGCCGGAAACATCTGCGGCAGCACAAGCTCTGCTCTGTGTGAGAGCCTGCAGGCCCTGCAGCCGCCGGGCACCGCCCAGGCCGGGCAGTGCCACTAGATGGGGCCAGGGCAGCGGGCAGAAGCCAGCCCTGCTCCTTCAGAGAACCAGCCCTGCTCCCTGGAGATGCCAGCCCTGCTCCCTGGAGATGCCAGCCCTGCTCCCCAGAGATGCCAGCCCTGCTCCTTCAGAGATGCCAGCCCTGCTCCCTGGAGATGCCAGCCCTGCTCCCAGAGATGCCAGCCCTGCTCCTTCAGAGATGCCAGCCCTGCTCCCTGGAGATGCCAGCCCTGCTCCCAGAGATGCCAGCCCTGCTCCTTCAGAGATGCCAGCCCTGCTCCCTGGAGATGCCAGCCCTGCTCCCAGAGATGCCAGCCCTGCTCCTTCAGAGATGCCAGCCCTGCTCCCTGGAGATGCCAGCCCTGCTCCCAGAGATGCCAGCCCTGCTCCTTCAGAGATGCCAGCCCTGCTCCCTGGAGATGCCAGCCCTGCTCCCAGAGATGCCAGCCCTGCTCCTTCAGAGATGCCAGCCCTGCTCCCTGGAGATGCCAGCCCTGCTCCCAGAGATGCCAGCCCTGCTCCTTCAGAGATGCCAGCCCTGCTCCNGCCAGCCATGCCCCCAGAGATGCCAGCCCTGCTCCCCTGGAGATGCCAGCCCTGCTCCTCTGGAGATGCCAGCCCTGCTCTTCTGGAGGTGTCAGCCCTGCTCCTTCAGAGATGCCAGCCCTGCTCCCCTGGAGATGCCAGCCCTGCTCCCCAGAGATGCCAGCCCTGCTCCCCGGAGATGCCAGCCCTGCTCCCCGGAGATGCCAGCCCTGCTCGGCCGCTCACCTTTGACGCTGGACACCTGCTGGCCTTGTGTCTTGCTGAAAAGGTTCAGCTCGTTGGTGATGGACTCCAGCATCTTGACGAAGTTGGGGAGGAAGAGGATGACGTGGACGTCGTGGTTGGAGAGGTGGCGGCCGCAGCTGATGCCCTGGGCCCCCTTCACGTGGGGCCCGCAGAGCAGCGCCACCGTGGGCCGCTGGTGCACGTTCTTGGGGTTCAGTCTGGAGCAGAGGCAAAAATAAAAAGGGACTGTGAGTAAACCCCAAAGTCTCTTACCTTCTTTCTGCGTGAGGAAAACGAAAAAAAAACCAAAAAAAAAACCAAACCCAAATCAGTAAGATGCAAACTGCCAGGTGTTCTGCAAATCTGCCATCGCTCTCAAGAAGCAACCCACATCCTTTTGTGGTGCTGAGGCTGCTCCGCTTTCAGGTTCTGAGAATCTCAGACTTGTTTAGGGTGGAAGGGACCCTAAAGGTCATCCATGTGCCCAGGGAGACCTTCCACCATCCCAGGTGGCTCCAAGCCCTGTCCAGCTTGGCTTTGGATGTTCCCAGGGACGGACCAGCCACAGCTGCTCTGGGCAACCTGTGCCAGGGCCTCAACATCCCCGAAGGAAAGAGTTTATTCCACACATTTAGCCTGAATTTCCCCTCTAAGTCCCTGAAGAGAATCCCTCTCTGGTTTCCTTGTGGGCCACTACAGATACCTGAAGGTTGTTCCAGCCTTCTCTTCCATTCCCTTCAGGACCTCCCTGTACCCACAGCTGAGAGCACAAGGTCCCAAGGATTGCAGAAGAAAGCTAAAAATTTGAGGTAAGTTTCCCCATCAGAGGAGTCAAAATTTAAAAAAAAAACAACAAAAAAAGATCCCTACTCCCTAAACTTCATCAACTGCACAATAAAGTTAATTTTGCTTGGAAGCCATCAGGGCTTGCAGCAGGAATTCCAGCTGCTTTTGTGTCATCACTTAGTGCTATCCATCAAGTGATCAGGTCCTGGTAAAGTGCTCCTGAAAAAGCAGATGGAGACTCAAGGCTTACCTTTCATTTTGAGAGCAAATAATCTGGAGCAGCTCTCAACAGCACAAAAACCCACAGGTGCAGTTCCTGCCCACACCAACAAGCACGGAAGCAGAGGCAGGGAGCAGAGCTCTTCAGGAGTCAGCAAAAGGCAGCACCCCAGAGCTGCTGCACCCCAGAGCTCTCCCAAAGAGCAGGATGTGCTCAGGTGAGCTGCACAGGTGCCTGAAAAGCTGAGTTAGCCTGGCAAAAACCCACTCAGCGCTGTTTTCACGGGCTGCCCTCTGCTATTCCTGACGCCGTGATGTGCCAAAGCAGTGAAGGGAAGGCTCAGTTCTGTGCAGAAAGGAGCTCGTCACGTATTCTGCAGCAGCTCCAGCCCCCTGTGCAAAGCTCAGCCCCCAGCAAGGGGGAAGGAACATCTGAGCCCTGCTCTGACTGCCAGTCAGGAAGCAGAAGGAAGCCCCTGGCAGCAGTGAGCTGAGAGGGCGCTGCCAGCCCCTCCCCTGCCCCCCAGAGGTACCTGTTGGGCCCCCCCAGGAGGCTCAGGGCCATCTGGCTGGCACACACCCCTGTCATCTCCAGCCTCCTCTCCAGGGTCAGCCCGTGCTTCTCGGCCACCGCCAGCAGCTTCTTGTGCAGCTCGTAGGACACGCTGGGGACCACCAGCCCCGAGTCTGGGGGGCACAAACAGGGGAGGGAGGCACAAACAGGCACAGTCAGACACCTCCGAACAGTGGCAGTGAAAAGGCTCCTTAGCTGCTCACCCACGCTCCCTCCCAGGCCACCAAATGAACACAAATTATTCTCGGTGAAGCAGAGACAGCTAAACACAACTGCTGGCTTAAAATAACAAAGTTCTGCGGGAAATTTTAGGAACACGAGGGCTGAGAAGGCCTTTGGCACTTACAGATGGAATATGAAGGTTTTTCTTAATGATCTCCAGGCCAACAGTGCCTTAACCCACCATGAAGTGCTCCTGAGCACTGTGAAAGTCAGAAGAGCAGCTGTGAAGTGCCAAAAAAAGCCTGGATGTTTTATGCCTGCTGACGCTGGTCCCCCCAAAATCCCACAGATCGCAGCAAAACAAGCCATCCCACATTTGCTGGTAGGGCTGCTCCAGACACAGCAGCTGCATCACAGCACACAGAAGCACAGCAGGGAAATGCTACAAGAATAAACTCTGCAGAAAAAAACCTCCCAGGTGTATTGGAGAGCTGGGGCTAGCGAGATGGGAAATGCTCCAACACTTGGATCAAGAGAAAAGAAACAAGAGAGGTTTTGTGGAACTGTCCAGCCTGGCCTTGGACACTTCCAGGGATCCACGGGGAACTTCTCTGGACAATCTGTGCCATCCCCTTATGGGATGGCCACAGAGCTGGAGCACAGCTGCAGCACGAGAAGCTCCCAGCTCCTTCTCTTCCCAGGAATCCCAGCCAGCTCCCACTGTGAGACAGACAGAGGGGGAGCACAGGAGCCAGGCACCACGGAGCAAAAAGGTCAAGGATTAAAACCGTGCCTGCCGCAGGAAGCATCAGGTCAAAAAAAAGTGAACTCAGTCCCTCCAGCAGCATCTCTCCTCTCAGCCTCCCCACTGCCCTGGGTCACCCTCGCGCTGCCCTGGCCCCTCTGAACCGGGGGAGCCCCCTGGGTGCTCCTGGGAGAGAAAGAGCCCAGGGAATGTGGCAGGGCCGGTGGAAAGGCTGCGAGGAGCACGGGCAGCGCTCACACAGCCGCCCAGGGAGGAAACCCAGCTCCTCCTCCTCAGGGGCACAGCAAACCAGCTCTCACACCAGTGAGAAGAGCAGCGTGGATTGGAGCTGTGAGGAGGGATTTGTGCCCCTGCATTTCCCCAGGGCGAGAAAAGTCACCGACCACTGGCGGAACACAGCCGGGGCTTTTCACCCTCAGCCCAGAGCTGTCCCTGCAGGGGGACAGCAAAACGCAGCAGAGCACACACTGCTGAGTCCTCACCAGGCAGAGAGGGCCCGACGTGTCCCGATGAGGTCAGCTCTGCTCTCTGCTCCCAGGCTTATCAGCCGTGCCCGAGGCTGCTCCCAGCCTGAGCCGCGGGGCCAGCAGCAAGGAATAGCCACGGGCTGTGCCAGCGGGCACGCCCGGCCCCGGGCACGCCAGCCCCGCTCCCAGCCCTGCCCAGCCCTGCCCGGCCCTGCCCAGCCCTTCCCAGCCCTGCCCAGCCCTTCCCAGCCCCGCCACTGCCCCTCGGCTTTCCCAGCTTCAGGGAAGAGCTGGAATGAGCGAGCCGAGGTCGGGATCTCTCCAAAAGGGAGCTCCCCAACTTTACTTTTGCTCCATCTGAAGCACCCACGAATCCCCCCCTGCTTAAATGTTGCACCACTTCCCTGAAGTGGAAGGACAAAGCAGACAACCTATCCTCTGCATGCACCCGATTTGGCAGAGATCTCCTCCGTCCCCTCCACATCCTTCCCTCAGCCAGCAGCTTTAGGAAAACTGTGTTTACCACGGGCTGGCTGCCACCGGCGGGTTCATCCGATGGGGTTCCTGGGAGGCAGAGATGAGGTGGCATTTAGCACGCCAGCCTGTCCTAATTGCTCCCTCTCAGGAGCAGGAGAAATGCCAGGAGAACTTCCCTTCTTCGCCCTCACGCAAGGTCCGACCAGTCAGACTGGCTCATCAAAAGCAAGCCCAGAGAGTTAAATAAACTCTGGCAATCCAGAGCAATCAAGGAGTCCACGGGTAAACCCACAAACAATAACAGCAC
Source organism: Regulus satrapa (assembly GCA_013396955.1). Classification (NCBI taxonomy): domain Eukaryota; kingdom Metazoa; phylum Chordata; class Aves; order Passeriformes; family Regulidae; genus Regulus; species Regulus satrapa. The sequence continues at coordinate 39,207 of VWZN01000918.1, forward strand.
TGCCACGAAACTGAAGCCCTGCCAACTTTAATTATGTTTGGGTTGGACAGGGCATCTTTATTGTTTGCTAATGAAGGCAATAAAATAAATTAGCCCAGGTCTTTTAATATTAAATAAATGTATTTTACAGCTGCCTGGGAAAAAAAAAAACCAAACCCAAAACAAACAACCCACAAGGCAGATAAAGACTGAACAGTTTCGTGACACGCAGAGTGACACTGGGTGGATAAAAACATCCTATGCCAGCAGAAAAGCTGAGTTAACTCTCCAGAAGTTAAAGAATTATGAGGCTTTTCCCCCAAACAAAGCCTGTAATGCTGCTGGGATGCCCAAACGCTCCCCAGGCTTGCAGTGGCAGGGAAAAAGGAGAGGGTTGATGCTAGAGGAGCTCAAGGGTTGGGTCCCATCTTTTCCCTTGGCTATTTCAGCAGCTCTCTAGTTCTAGCTCTCTGCTAAAATAAATCCAGGATCAGGTAGAACTGGACTCGGGACCTCCTGCGAGGTGTCCTCACGTCATCAACTCCTTCCTTTGGCAATGAGTAATTCCAGGAGCATTCCAGGAGTGTGACAGTCACACTGCTCTGTAACTCCTGTCCACAACAGTCCCACGAGACATTCCCTGCTGCCTTCTGCTGCGCCTGCAGACACAGCAAAATGTATCTACTGCCCCCAAACAACGCAACCTTAAAGGCTGCTTTTGTTAATCACCATGCTTTGAATTGTTTTTAATTCAACACGGCAAATCCCACCAGAGTTCTGGCTGAGAGAACCAATGTGAGACTCTCCCAGCCCCACTTTGTTTGCTCCTGAAGCAAACTTTGTTTGTTTTGCACTCTCCTCAGAGCAGCCCAGAATACTTCACACCTCCAGCCATGGAAAAAGCTAAAAGAGGAGAAAAGTCAGTCAAGGACGGGGCAAAAGGAAGAGCCACACCGTGGGCATCACCCCCAGAGAGCACACCCAGCCTCGGTTGGGAGCTCTGATCCTGGCACAAAGCCCTTGCCTGCTCCTGGCTTCTGCCACCGCCTCCTTGCTGAGAAGAAAAAAGGGTTCTTTGGAGAGCAGAGCCTCCTGCAAACTCCTCCGAGCTCCAACGCTCCTGCACAACTGCTGGCTTTGCTGAAGGACCTGCTCCCAAAACGCAGAGATGTTCAAACTGGGGAGTTTTGGTGTCAAGAGGAGGAACAGAGATAGAGCTGAGCCAAGGCACACTGCAATCCTCCGGAAGCAGAAAAAGGCAGCTCACACCTCATGCAAGGATCAGCCTTTCCCCGGAGGCAGTTTTTGCTAAACACTTGCATTTCCCAGTAAATAAACAGAGACACATCAACAGCAGCCAGCCCAAGCCAGGGAAGACTAATGATGATGTATTTAGGAGGGATCCACACCTGGAGTCCCAGGGATGGACCTAGCTCAGCCACAATCACCTGGTAAGTTCTATTAGCTCCAGGCTTTCACTCTTGGTTGGAAGACATTCCCACCTTCTGCTTACTTCCAAAACACAGGATTGTTTCAGAAGGTTGTTTTACTTGACAGCCTGGCTCCACAAAACCAGCTCTGGGGTGTTTATCCTACACACACCGAGATACTCCAGTCAGCAATAAAACCCCAGAAATAAAACCCTGGAAGTCCTGCAGATGAGTCTTTTGGGGGGGAACTCAGAGGACTGACTCCAAACGGACCTCAGCAGTTTGGTTATACCTCTGCAACCATCCTGGTCATTCCCTGCCTCCATGGCATAGGAAAGCAGGCAGAGATGCAGAGACAGGGATCCCACAGTGCCAAGAGCTGGATATGAACTCCCTCCCCATCTCCAGCATCAGTTTTGTGCTGTTGCAGCAGACAGAGAATCTCTGTCTCAGCCAGGGCTCTATTAACACAATCATCTCTCAGATTGGCTCTGGGTGGAAAAAAAAAAACAAACAAAACACCAGGAGAAAGAAGTGCTTTGTCATAACTAGGAAGTGCTTTTCACAAGGAAAGCTTCTCTTAGGAAACCAGAACAAACTCTGCGGGGAGAATCCTGCCACAGACACATCCCAAATCAAGGCTTTTGGAACTCCTGGCGCTCATTTGATCATACCAGCTGCTCTCTGAGCCACTGAGAGGCAGCTCAGCATCCTCACTCCAGCTGCTAAACAAAGGGATTGGGAGTGCAGCAAACAGGATTGAGTTTTCATCCCCGAGGTTACTCGCTGCTGCTCAGTGCATGGCAGTTTTCCTCGCAGGAATTCTGCTGCTAGAATCCCCTACCAGCCGTCCTGCTCAGATTGGCTGCCAGCAGTGGCTTAGCTTTTGTTTCAGACTAGACATCCACAGAGGCCCTGTCTCCTCTCCAACAAGCCGGCTGGAAGATGGATTGACAAGTGGGAAATTTGAAAAAAAGACCCACAAGATAGACAGGAAAGGGCAGAGAAAATGAAGAAGTGTTTTTTCACACAGCACATGGGTAATCCGAGTGGCTTTTTCCACAGAG
>VWZN01000918.1:41917-52574 GCA_013396955.1 Regulus satrapa
CTTTTGTTAATCACCATGGGTTGAATTGTTTTTAATTCAACACGGCAAAACCCACCAGAGTTCTGGCTGAGAGAACCAGTGTGAGACTCTCCCAGCCCCACTTTGTTTGCTCCTGAAGCAAACTTTGTTTGTTTTGCACTCTCCTCAGAGCAGCCCAGAATACTTCACACCTCCAGCCATGGAAAAAGCTAAAAGAGGAGAAAAGTCAGTCAAGGACGGGGCAAAAGGAAGAGCCACACCGTGGGCATCACCCCCAGAGAGCACACCCAGCCTCGGTTGGGAGCTCTGATCCTGGCACAAAGCCCTTGCCTGCTCCTGGCTTCTGCCACCGCCTCCTTGCTGTGAAGAAAAAAGGATTCTTTGGAGAGCAGAGCCTCCTGCAAACTCCTCCGAGCTCCAACGCTCCTGCACAACTGCTGGCTTTGCTGAAGGACCTGCTCCCAAAACGCAGAGATGTTCAAACTGGGGAGTTTTGGTGTCAAGAGGAGGAACAGAGACAGCTGAGCCAAGGCACACTGCAATCCTCTGGAAGCAGAAAAAGGCAGCTCACACCTCATGCAAGGATCAGCCTTTCCCGGGAGGCAGTTTTTGCTAAACACTTGCATTTCCCAGTAAATAAACAGAGACACATCAACAGCAGCCAGCCCAAGCCAGGGAAGACTAATGATGATGTATTTAGGAGGGATCCACACCTGGAGTCCCAGGGATGGACCTAGCTCAGCCACAATCACCTGGTAAGTTCTATTAGCTCCAGGCTTTCACTCTTGGTTGGAAGACATTCCCACCTTCTGCTTACTTCCAAAACACAGGATTGTTTCAGAAGGTTGTTTTACTTGACAGCCTGGCTCCACAAAACCAGCTCTGAGAAAAGCATCCCAGTGAATGAAGTGTTACAAACAAAACACCAGGAATACTCCAGTCAGCAATAAAACCCCAGAAATAAAACCCTGGAAGTCCTGCAGATGAGTCTTTTGGGGGGGAACTCAGAGGACTGACTCCAAACGGACCTCAGCAGTTTGGTTATACCTCTGCAACCATCCTGGTCATTCCCTGCCTCCATGGCATAGGAAAGCAGGCAGAGATGCAGAGACAGGGATCCCACAGTGCCAAGAGCTGGATATGAACTCCCTCCCCATCTCCAGCATCAGTTTTGTGCTGTTGCAGCAGACAGAGAATCTCTGTCTCAGCCAGGGCTCTATTAACACAATCATCTCTCAGATTGGCTCTGGGTGGAAAAAAAAAAACAAACAAAACACCAGGAGAAAGAAGTGCTTTGTCATAACTAGGAAGTGCTTTTCACAAGGAAAGCTTCTCTTAGGAAACCAGAACAAACTCTGCGGGGAGAATCCTGCCACAGACACATCCCAAATCAAGGCTTTTGGAACTCCTGGCGCTCATTTGATCATACCAGCTGCTCTCTGAGCCACTGAGAGGCAGCTCAGCATCCTCACTCCAGCTGCTAAACAAAGGGATTGGGAGTGCAGCAAACAGGATTGAATTTTCATCCCCGAGGTTACTCGCTGCTGCTCAGTGCATGGCAGTTTTCCTCGCAGGAATTCTGCTGCTAGAATCCCCTACCAGCCGTCCTGCTCAGATTGGCTGCCAGCAGTGGCTTAGCTTTTGTTTCAGACTAGACATCCACAGAGGCCCTGTCTCCTCTCCAACAAGCCGGCTGGAAGATGGATTGACAAGTGGGAAATTTGAAAAAAAGACCCACAAGATAGACAGGAAAGGGCAGAGAAAATGAAGAAGTGTTTTTTCACACAGCACACGGGTAATCGGAGTGGCTTTTTCCACAGAGAAACGCTGAAAGCTCGGGGAGATTGAAAAAGCAGGAGGCTAAATTAAGCAGAAAAAGAAAGCCATTAATACTGAACTCTCACTGCTGCTTCAGGAAGTCCTAAAATCGTGGAAGACAAAGCGGAGGGGGAAAGTCTCACTGCACATTTCTTTTGCTTTTCCTCGAGGATCCCCGCAAACACAACACTGAGCTGCTACAACCCACTGTGTTTTCCTCCCACCCGAGAGCAGAAAGGAACAATAGGAAGAGGAATGACAGAAATGGAGAACTAGGGCATTGTTATACACCAGAACCATTAAAAAAAAAAAAAAAAAAAAAAAAAAAAGACGACTTTTCAAAACTGAAAAGCAGCAAATCATTACAAATCCATCAGCTTCCTCCCCCGAAGCGTTTCACACCCCAGATGGAGTTTCCAGGCAGAAGAGGAATCTGAGCCCAAGGAGCTGCTCACACTTCTGCTCAGGCCACCAGAATATCAGCTGGTTTGAGTGCCTGCAAGAAGAGCTGACATCTGATTTTATTCTGACATGGAAAAGAAACGTTCCTGGAATGCCAAATTTCCTTCACTCCTACATTTTACACTGAAGTGCTCAAAATCAAAGGCGAGCTATCCCAAGGAGACAAAGTTACCTGGAATTTGGAGCTAAATGTGCCTTAAGTTGGTTTTTTTTTAACATAAACTATATTTAAACCCACCAGAAACTGAGAGCTACGACCCAAGGAGTGCCAGCAGCACAGGAAATCTCCTGAAACCACGAAAGCAGAAATCACGAGCCCATCCCTCTGTCCCTCTCTGGAGCCCACGTGGCTTTCACCAGGCCACTGAAACCAAATCAAGGACGGAAACACCTCTTAGTTCCCCAACCATCAGCTCTGTCCCCTGCTGGAACAACACTTACCTTGCTGCCCTGAGTATTTATCTCAAGAACTCTGCAAAGAAAGGCCACGTGCGGACACACAAAATCCACCCTCACGTGAACAACGTGAAGCCGACCGACTGAGCGAAAATCCACCAAAAGCAGCAGTGTGGGTCCTTTTTGGGAAGGGAAGAGGGGGCCATACCCGTGCAGAATTCCTTGTTAGGGTTCTGGGGCACCACGATCCTCCTGTAGACGATGGGCTCCGACTCCAGGATGTTCTCGTCGTGCCGGTAGCGGGCGGGTTTCTCGTTGGGGGTCCCTCGGGAGCGGGTGCCGCTCCTCCTCTCGTAAGTCTCGATCTCTTCGAACACGGCCGCCTTGTCAAAAAGGGCCAGGTTGCCCTCAAAGTCGAAATCGGTGTCTGGGATCTCGTCGATGTCGTCCCCAAAGCACTCGTCGTCCTTGCTCTTCATCTGCCCGTTCTTCAGGCCGCTCTTCTTCGGGGTCACCTGGTTGGGGTGGCGGCTGCTGGATGACCCTACGCCAAAGGAAAAGCGAGTTGAGAGCGTGGCCCCAAAGGCAAAGAGGCATTTTTCTCAGCGCATTTTGTGGGAGAGGGAAGCTCCTGCTCTTCCACTCAAGGGATACTCACCACAGAGCTCAGCCTGGCACTGCTCACTCGGCTAAGCCAGCAGAAAATAGAACAGGAGCATCAGCAAAGAGACCTCCCGGGACTCCCCACCAGCCAGGTTTGAAACACAGGCTTGCCCACAGCAGCAAAAGAGGTGTTTCCCCAGGTTGTGTTTAATCCCAGTGTCACATCCATGGCAAGGCTGGCAGCTGTGACCCAGCAGTTTTCCTCCTGTCCTGAGCCCATGGTCAGGCAGGTCTGTGACCCGAGCCCTTCTCTGGAATTCCCCTCAATTTCAAAAACTACTCTGGGTGTTTTCTTCCATATTAAATGATCTTTAAGGGAGAACTTCAAACCCTGAATATAAAGAACCTCTTTTTCCTCAACCTCGATGCAATTTCTGTGATATGACACACAGCCCATTGCCTCATTCCCATTTCACTCTCCTTATGCATTACCCTACATTTTGGAATACACTTCTTTCCGATCCCAAGTCACTGGGAAAGCCCAAATTCTCTGCAGTGAGAACGATGAAAGTCTCCTGCTTCGGGCTGGAGATTAAGAACTGATGCAAATATACAATTACAAGGTCAAACTATCCTTTACTTGCTTATTTCCTCCTTTGTTCTTTGGGTCCAGACAACATTATTCTGTTTGTCATTGCCGGTGTCACACTTGCAATTACTGGAAAACATCTCAGGCCAATTCCTGCAGTTACAGGAATCACCTACGGTGTCCAACAGATGGAGTAAGTTGTCAAGCCAGGCTGCTTGTTCTGCTAAACCCTTTCCTGCTGTCTAAGATGATTCCCTCTGTGAGGGATTTATACAAACGGTTTTGAGAGGATCCGTCCGGTAACACAGAAGCGAAGAATTCCAAGCCATGCAAGGAGACTTTCAAACATCCCAAAAGATCTGCCAGAGGCACAACCTCCACAAGCACCCTTCATGTCACCTGCAGGTGCAGTTTCAGCCCGTCCAACTGCAGTCATGCTGAAATGTGACTTGCTGAGGATGCGTGCCTGGTTTATTCCCAGGCAGAGATGCACGGCCTCAGCAGGGGTTAATTTCAGACAGTGTGGGCCTTGTTTTCTCTGGAGAACTGGTTAATGACTAACCTGAAAGCTTTCTAGTCCCCACAGCAAGATCCCAAATTTGCAGAACAACCGTTCCCCACTAAGAAAAACCCCAACCAGCCTTCTCAAACGAGAAGGGACTACGATAATAAACCTTTTGTCTCGGAAGGACAGACAGCAGAATTCCAGCACTGTGGTGACAAAACAGGATTTAGCAGAGAGGAGAGGCTTCCCAGGAGGGAGAAATTCAGTGGGCACACTGCAACCCCTCATTCCTGTGCACGGTTTTGGAAGCTTTTTGGTAACAACTTCCACTCTGCCCCAGACTGAGGGCTGGGGTGACACCAAAGGTGACACAGAGCTGGACACGGCTTGGAACTCAACTGCCACTGCTGAGGGAATCACAGCCACAGCTGCTGCTCTGAAGGAGGAGGAGGGTGAGGAATGCAAACACAGCAGGCCTGAGTTCTCCTCAGGAACGGCGGCTCGAGCAGAAGCCAAGGCACTCTCAGGGCTCAGAGGGACAAGCTGGAGCCTGCACTGCCACAAAGGCAAACAGAGCCTGCTCCTCGTGTCAGTGCCAAGAGTTCGGCCAGTTCACGGTGCTCCTGTCACACTCCCTGCCAGATCCCTCTGCAAACAGCTCCCCTCAGCTGCCCTGAAACTCAGGATGTGCGTCCAGTAGGACAGGAGCGGCTGATGTGAGCACGGAATGCTGACGGAATAAAGAGCTGCACCAGGAAAGCTGGAGAGCACGGGCTGCAAAGCTCCCTGCAGCTCCCAAATCCAGCCAGAGGGGTGCAGCTCTGACCCACGCAGCTCTGCCCCCTGACAGAGTCACACAGAACATGGCACGGGCCTCCAACGAGCTGGGAGCAACGTTAGGAGCCGTTCCTCCTCAGGCATCCCGTTCTAGACAGGAAAAAATGACAGCTGGTTCTGCTCAGGGAAAAGAAAACAGCCAAAAAAAAGGGCAGCAGGAGGAAAGCAAGGTCAGGCTGCAGAAAGGCAGATTCCTATTCTAGCAGGTTTGGATCAGAGCTCCCAGAGCCTGTGCCCTGCATGAGGAGAGCAGCTCCACTCCAGGCTGGCAGCCCCGTGCCACAGAGAAAAGCTCTTCCCTCCCAAGATAAACAATCCTTCCCGGGCTTTTTTTGTTCCTGAGGAATAACAAGCCTTTCATGTAGGGCACACAAGCAAACAAAGTGTCCAGCAGCGAGCTGGCTGCCTTCCTGAGAGATCCCTGTGGGAGGGTTTGCTGGCAGCCCTGGCACCGGGAGCCCGGTGCCAGCACGGCAGCAGAGCCATTGTTGGGAAACCTGCGCTGGTGTTTGTTGTTTATTGATTCCTGTCACACCAGTGCTCCAAAGGGGAATTCTGGCCCTGGCTCGGCACGCTAGAGGCCAACAAGAGGTCAACTTTCAGCTGTAGGACCCAAGTTCTGGGATGACATCTCAGCCCATCCTTCCCTGGACTCCCTGACAAAGCCGAGCCCAGTTCCACCGCCCTCCCAAAACTCACAAATCACTCACAAATCACTCCCCCCACTCTCCAAACACACACCTCGTGCAGGGTAACACATCCCTTCCCCACCTCCCGTGTTCCAAAATGAACCCAAGCTAACAATCCGCACCCAGCACCTCGCTCAGCCCGCCCTCAAATGCCACCATGCTGTTGTGCTCATGGAGCTGCTGGTGGGTTGAAGCACTCTCTGCTCACCCCTGAACATCCTGGAAGGGGTAAAAATATCCCAGCTGCTGGTGGGGGAGAAAGACTTCCAGAGGTCTAGGAATTTCTCCCCAAAACACAGCCTTAGACCCGTTTGATTGGCCTGGCCTGCCCTGGTTTGTTTCTTTTCTAATTTCAAGGGGGGGAAAAAATGAAGTCATGGCTTCAACATACTGAGGCTTCAACAATTAAGTGGCAGAAACGTGCTGGATAGACACTGAGATCTGAGGAATTGGATGATGAGGGTCTGGAAAGGAAGACAGCTCAGGGGGATTGGAGGAAAGAAGTGAACAAAGCCAGTTTTGGCCCAGTTTTGAAGATTTCATCCAGAGAAATAAAAATAACGGATGTGCGACTTTGGGATGCTCTGATTGTATCTTACATCACCCTCATTAATTTGTATTTTTAACAGCACAGCCAAAACCTGTTCGTAATTATGCATGGGGTGATGTTGTAATAGGTTATGGGTATAGAAGCCTTAAATAGAAAAGCTTGGGGAAGATTGAAAAAGCAAGAGGTTAAATTAAACAGAAAAAAAAAGCCATTAATACTGAACCCTCACTGCTGCCTGAGGAAATCTTAAAATTGTCAAAGCCAAAGCGGTGGGGGAAAGTCTCTGCACGTTTCTTTCACCTTTCCTCGAGGATCCCACTGTGTTTTCCTCCCACCCCAGTTTGCCTGCAGCTCCTTTCCGAGGAAAAGGCTGGAAGCTGAGCAATCTTCAAACAGGAGAGACGGCAAAAGGAGGAAATCTTTGGCGAGTGGCATTAGGCATTTTCTACGTGGGCAGAATCAGAGAATCACTAAGGTGGGAGAGACCTTTAAGAGCAGCGAGTCCAACCCGTGCCCTGACACCCCACCGAGTGCCACCTCCAATCTTCATTTCAACACATCCAGGGACGGTGACTCCACCACCTCCCTGGGCAGACGAATCCAGGACCTGATCCCTCTTTGAGTAAAAAACTTTTTCCCAACGCCCACCCTAAATTTAAGACTGCATCCTCTCGTTCTGTCAGTTGCTGCCTGGAAGAAGAGACCGACCCCCACCAACCCCATCAGGTGGGGTCAGAAAGATATTCTATTCCAAAAGAACCCACAGGAGGGCTGGGGGGAAGTTTCCATCGGTGAAAAGGGGAGGATGGTGGAGGAGGGAAGCTCCAGGATACCCCCACACTCACAGGAATTGTGCCTCCGACGGAAGCCTTTGGACTGGCTCAGCGTTTCCATGTGCCGATCCATGTAGCTCTTGGAGCACTGCTGCTGTGGGGAGATGATGAGCTCCTGGCTCTTCACGTCTGTCCTCCTGGGGATGTTCTGGGGGGCACTGCTGGACAGGGGTTTCTTCAGCACCTTGCCCGTGCCGTTCTGGCTGGGCCCCACCTGGCAGCCCACGCCCGGCATGGCCGTGTCCGTCTGCTGCGAGTCCCCGCATTGCCTGCTGTCCCCTGGCCCCGGGATCTCCAGAATCTTCAGCTCAGTGATGTCACCTGCCCTGAAAACAGCACCGAAATATCAGGAATTCAGCACGCAGAAAACAAAAAAAACCCAAAAAAAACCATAACGACCCCTTGAGGAAAAGTCCGACAGGATTGACCTGATGCCATTATCAATGGAATGGAAGGATTTTAATACTCAGACGTGCAGGGCATTTCCACAGACATCAAAATGTTCAACTGAAATGGGAAATCTTCAAAATAACCACCCGGGGTTCCTGCACTGCACCTGGGTTTTGTTTGAAAGGTTCTGCAGCTGGAACGGGAATCAGTCAAGCAAAAAATGGAAGCAACTGGCCCAGACCTTTGCAGAAGTTTGCATTAGTTGAACAGTTTCTAGCTAATTAATTGCTCTCAGCCTCGAGGCTGCTATTACTTTTAATCAATTCCTGCAGAAAGCTACCCTCAGATTAGTGCAGCTCACGCTCAGACAAGGACGATACTTCCCATTTCCAGAGAAAAGGAAGGATAAAGAAAACTAATCTGGCACTGGGCACAAGCCAAAAGAAAACAAAGGAGTGATTATAAAGACCTCCGTTTGCACTGACTGCAAGAAACACAGCAGGAATGAGGCTCTTCTAGTTGGAACTCAGCATTTGTCCAAGTGGGATATGAGAGCAGAGAGACTTCCACACATCCCCTGGCAGGATGTGGCTGCTGTCTTCCCCTTCTGTCTCTCTTCAAAATCCGAGGGGGAAAAAAAATAATAAAATTAAGAGAATTGACTTTGTGGAGGCAATGTTATTGAAAAATGAGTGAGTCAGAGCCTTAACTACAACATTCTAGGGAACAGGAAAATGTGCAGTGAGGAGTGACTCCTATTTACATTTTTTTTAAGCACAGTGTTACCAGGAACTGGTGGGAAAGAACCGCTGAGGGCAAAGGTTTAAAAAAAGCACATCAGCGCCCTTTGCTACAACACAAACAACAGATCTATACATAATAACATCGCCAATAAAAAGTAATAGAAAGCAATTTACAATAAATACATATAAATATATATATATATATATTTGTATATGTCTATTTGATTCCCAAATAACCTCCAAGACCTGAGCCAGGAATTCATCACCCGCACACAAAAAACAGCGGAGGCGCCCGGGCGGCGGCGAGGAAATTCAGGGGTGAGAAGGTGAAAAAAAAAACCCCACCCGAGGCAGCAGGAGGGAGGAGAGGGCAGGGAAGGCTTCACCAACCTGAAGGTGACCTCTGGCACGAGGCATTTGACGCCGTTGTGGAAGGGCCGCGTGAGGGAGATGGTCTGGCTGACCTGGTCGACGGCGGAGACGCGGCCCTGGTACACGCCCAGGCTCTCCCCGCAGTTGATGGACACGATGCTGCCCAGCCAGTCCGTGGCCATGGCTGCCTAAAAAACGAGATGCACCGAGCCTGAACGCTGGAGGGCAGCTGGGAAATCCCCCCCCTGCGTGGGGGCTTGGCCTTCCCTCTTTGACCGCCTCCGTTCCAGGCTGGTGTTTCCACAATCCCGTGGCGTTTTTCCCCAGGCTGGAAATGAAACTGGAGGTTGTTTGAGTGAGGAGGGGAGACAGGAATGATGTTGCCCTGAAGGCCTTCGAGTAAAGATCCACTTTTATATTCCCTCCTGACGAAATAATTGCTAAAATGATCTCGTGTTTCATTTTCCAGCCTGGGAAAAAGGCGCAACTCCCGGCGATTTCCAGCTGGGAATTTTTCTTCACTTCCCTCCTGAGTGGACTCTGAGGCACAACAGCTCCTGGGAATATTGAGGATCGATCTCTGCACGTGCAAACGGAAGCCAAAATCTTTAAGGCAACAGAGAAACAGGGCGGGAAGGGCAGCCCCAACTAACAGAGAAACACAGAACGGAGGGAAAAACCCTCCCCCAAAATTGGGATCCAAAAGCATCCACGCTCTGCAGAGGGAGATCTCTGCCACAATTAGAGAAATTAATGTCAAAAGACTCGCTCTGCTTCACAGCAGTGCCAGAAGCAGGGAGGAAAAACCCCCGGTTTGTTTGGACAGACTGTTCCCAACGCTCCTGGAAGCAGCCAAGGAGCTCCTTTGATCCGAGATTTCCCTGTGCCACTGACGAGCACGGCACTGGGGGAAGGAGAGGCACGACAAGCTCCTAAACGTATGGATTTGCCTTTCATGCTGCAATCAAAGAGGGAAAAGCGTTGGATGTTTGCTGTGAGCAAAGAAACGCGGGGAGACAGCCCATAAATCCCTCTTCTGGGAGGGGCAGCTGCATTCCCTGCAAGCTGAGCCTCCGGGAAAAGGTGCAAGGAAAGGAAAAAACAAAAAGGATGAGGGGAAAAATAAAATAAAAAAAAACTAATTTCCCTCAACTTTCACAGGCCTGAAAAGAGGGGAGAATATTTGGTGCCAAAGCCATAAATTGCTCAGAGCAGCCGCCTCTCCTTCCTGTTTACAGAAGGCACGGTGGCAGCGCCTGCGTTCCAGGGAGATGGCTGATAAAAACATTCCCAAAACACTGATAGCACATCCCTGGGCAGCCACAGGAAAGCTAAAACTTCATCCCATTTCCTGTTGGCTTTCTAATCTCCCTTCGGGAACACAGGAGAGTTCAGCTCACATCGTCACCTTACAGGGATCCTGGGTTCTGGAAACAAGAGCGTCCTTTTAGAAAAAAAAAACGAAAAAAAACCCCAAAACAACTCGCAATAAATCCATATTTGAGTGCAAATATAAATTAAATCACCCTGGTTGGACTAGGGGGGGGCTGTGTCTCTGTAGGAAACACAGGGGCCCAAAAAGGGTAGGAAAAAAAAAGGTTTTCCTTGGGAAACCCCCAAAGAAAAAAGGGGGATCCCTCGTGGGTAAACACAGGGAACTCCATAAATAAACACGGGGATCCCCCATGGATAAACACAGGAACCGCTAAAAAATAACCACAGGGAGACCCCCCCAAAATACACACGGGGAAAGCCCAAAAATAAACACGGGGAAACTGATAAATAAGCATGGAGAAACCCCAGAAACAAGCAGGAGGAAAGCCCATAACTAACACAGGGATGCCCCATGGATAAATACAGGGATTGCACATGGATGAACAAACACAGGGAT
>VWZN01000920.1:0-52911 GCA_013396955.1 Regulus satrapa
ATCAACCATTTCTCAGTTGTGCTACTGTAGTATTCTCTTTAGTCACCTTTTTAATCAGAACTTGGGTATTTTCCTTAGCTAAAGAATTTAACTAACCATTTTAAAATAAAATTACCTTTCTACTTTATCTTTCAAAGAGCTTTTTCAACAGTTTCTTCTTTTTTTCTCAGTAAGATTGGAGCAGAGGCTTCTTGCTATTAGCTGGACTTACTACAGCACCCCAAAATCTCACACTTATTATTCACTATCATATTTTTTTACCATTCAAACATTATCAGCCACCTGTCCCTTAGAGAACAAATGTAAGCCATACTACTGGTCTCACAGAACCAGAGATACATATATTCTATCCATATGGTATAAAACCAATTTCTTGGAAGGTCATTTTCAAACTCCACAGACAAAAGTGATAGAAGTATCAATGGAAATAAGGATTTAATCTATAACAAACGTAAAGCACAGAATGATGTGTAAGGAACAAACTCAGTGATACATAATGAAAGGTAACAGCTAAGTGCATGAACCTTTTCTCCCTAAAGAAATTGTTTAAGAAATTTTATTTATTCTGAGGCTATTATAAAAAACAAAAGACAAAACCAACAAAACGCCCAAACCAGAAGCACGTAAAGGATTTCATACATAAATTTCTCCAAAATGTGCAAGGCTTTGCTTGTTAACAGTCCTCTTAGTCATAATACTTATATTCTTGCAACAGACAAGACTGTTTCAAGGTCTTTGTAAAAGTATAAAGCTGAATCACTGCTGACAACATTCTAAACACAAGCAAGCAAAAAACAAATTAGGGGTCCTTGCATCATGTTACTTCAGAAAATCACTGTAACAGCTGGCTAGAACTCGGATTAAAAACTTTAATTTAGAGGAGAAACTCACATTCCAGATTTTGAATAGGCAAAAGCCTGGAAAGAGCCTTGGTCCCTTTTGCAACAGCAAACGTAACTAATAAATAAAAAACTTCAACCTATAACTAGCAATTGCTTAAGGATCAGATCCACTGACAAACAATACAATAAAAACAGATTAGGAGCTCTCTCATGCTCATTTCTGACTACGATGAAAAATTTTATCATCTGTGTCTTCTTCCTGACAGAGACCTCTTTGCTAGGAGTATTTCTGTATAGCACAGTGGTTTTGTAACTCCGTAACACCTCCACAGGCAGTCCTTCCACAGAGCACACACAAACTGGATTCCAACTGAAACACTAAGGCAGAAAGGTTTAGCAATTAGGATGTACATCATTCCTTACAGTGCACAGCAGCTTTCAAGAGCTGTGCTGCTGTGCTTTTTTATTTAACAAAATCTGCAAAGAGGATACACGCCACACAACAGAAAGGGATGTTGTATAGGATAAAGAAACCTTCACAAGGGGGTTGATCTTCTACAAAGGGGTGAGAAAATCCACCCCCAGCCCAGAGGTTTTGGGTTTGGCGGTTTTTGGTTTTGTTTTTTTTTTTTTTTTCGTTCTGCAATTGATGCTAGCTACTTGTTGTATCAGGATGGTAGAAACCATCAAATCACTTTAGTGACCAATCCATCTGGTACCCAGTCTTGCAGCTTCAAATTCAGCTAAATTAAGACCATTTTATTCTAGTTGGTTCCAACTACCCTGATTACATTTCATAGCTTGAAAAACAAGGTTTTTCTCAATAGGATGTGGAAGGAAGTTTCCTGCAAGTTAGTTAATTTAAGTTTTGCACCTAATAAGGAGGCAGCGATTCTTACAGGTCATATACCCCAGGCTGAATATCGATCACTATCAATACCCTTCACATTTTTCATCTGACTTCAAGTAACAGAGAATGAAGAATACACACATAAAATTTTAACACAGTACACATTTTCAGTTTGCAATTTAAATAAAGTTTGGCTACAAAACTGGAATGTTCTGGTGCCTCAACAAAATGCTTTAGTGTTTCTAGTTGTGAACAGATCACCATTGAGAATGCACTGTTAGTGCCCTTAGGTTACAACTATCTGAAATTTCAGGCTGACAAAGATGATGAAGAAGCATTTAGAGCTCAACTAAGCACTTTTTCTCAGCAAAACATGATTGGTTATATTGGACTGTCTCTGACTTATATATGCCTATTATGCACTCCTGGCTTAAGAAACATGGAGCATGGTACAATTATTACCATGCTGTATTACTTAAAATACTGCTGTTGATACACAAAGAATGATACTGATATGTAACGTGATTTATTCTGGCACAGAAGAAAGATGACTGATTAAATGATTTACCATGAAAGGTCTAGTTTGATTTTTCAGTGGACTGTATTCATACAGACACTATGTACAGGACAAAGAAAGTTCCTCTTTCAAAGAGACCAAAACTTGCAACAAGAAATAAGACATGCACACAGAGCAACACAAGGAGAGTATTAAACACTATGTAATATCTCAGAAAACCTGAGGATTGACTTCTGTCAAGTACTTTGACTGTTCCTCAACAACAGAGAGTTATCACATATGAACAAGTCACCCAGATTTTCACTGTAATAATTGAAAAAAAAAAATCCAGAACTTCTGTTCAGCAATTCATCTCATATCAAACCAGGTTATCTCAACTTCGGGACAGCAAAACAATGATAATCAGCTTTGGTGGAGGTATCATTAAGTTGCATGAGATAAATCTCTCTTAGTAGGAATTGGGAGTTCCATTTAAGATAATGAACTAATGAGGAAGTCTTCCTTCCAGGAGAAGGGTGACTCAAAGAACTTCTTGGGGAAAAAATAAAAAAAAGACCCAGTGAGGGGTAAATGCTGCATTGAAACTAAAAGCACATTTATTATTTATAATTTGATGCATGGCTGCAGGGAAAAAGAACCTTGTTAGTAGTAGAAGCAGATGCTGGATGCATTTTACAGACTGGGGAACTACACAACAAAGTTACTATCTCGAGATTATCCTGAAGTCTAGGAAAAAAAAAAAATCAGGATGCACTGCATAAGTAAGAAGTTGGCAGAAACCTCATCTTTTTTGTAACAATGTATTTCTTAACCACCTTCCCAATTTCAGTAGGACGGGAAAGATAACCTTGTGGTATTTCAAAATTCCACATCTTTTAATACAGGTTCATTCAATTAAAAAAAAAATCAGCACCTCATTTAATATCCCTTCCCTTGCATCTCAGAGGAAGTGCAAGGTAGCTCCCTCATCTGGACATTTTCCTTATACCACTGCCACTATTTCAGCTTACTTGCTTTACTGTGTCTACTTTAGTCCTTCAGTGTGTAATGACAAGGTGAAATGGAGATGTCAACAGCTACAGAAAAGATACCTTTATAACACATAATCATGCCATTCTCTAAGGAAGGAAAATATACTACAGAAACTGGTTATGGGTTTTATATTGACTGAAAATGATTATGACAAAACAAAATCTTTGCAATATTTAGTGCACAACTAATTTCATAGTACAATATATAAGAAATAGAACTAATAATAGTGCAAAATTTAATCTGTAGCTTTAGTAACAGCAACAGCTGTGCAACGTTTGTGTGACAAGCCAAGGCAAAGGCAGTGTCTGTAGAGCTTCTAACAGTTTTATGAATTCACGTACAAAAAGAAAACGAAATTAATTTGTGAATTTTATGCAGTGTATTAATTTAATTCCATTCAGCATGTTAAAGTGATCTGCAAATATTATTAAATCTGTAGCACTATTTTATGATAAAGTATATATTAAACAACAATAAAGTCCCACCCAAACATAACTATCTGGTTTGAGGTTTTTTTCAGCTTCCAAACCTTGTTTGGCTGAGGCTCGGCTTTTGGTTTAATAAGCTGGGTTCCAGGAGGTATCATTCCTTTTGGAGGATCTTTTACTTTCACTTCTAATCCAGCATCTATAAGCAAACAAAGACTAAGTTTAAAAAAATACATATAAGGGGATATCTCAGTTAAACAGTAACTACAGTTTATCTGTGCTACAACTTATAGTAAACAAAATAATCACATATCTGTCTGCTAAAATCAAAACTTTCAGTTGCTTTACGGTGCAAAGTATTAATTTTTGAACATTTCTATTTTCATATGTGGAAATTTACAGAGATGTGGTTTCACATCTGTTGATATCTATCACAACATATGTACAGTGCAGTGCCAGGTAATTTTGTATCCTAAAAGTGTCTGTAGGGTTATGCATCAAGGAATGGTCAACACAGGGTCTAATGTTTGAGAGGTGCAAGTGAAAGCTTCTGGAGAGGCAGTAGCTTATGCAGTGCTGTACTGCTACAGAAGCTGATTGCTACATGTGAGACATAGAAATAAGAGCCTGAAAAGCCACTTTATACAACCAGAAAAGGACTATAATGTAAAGAGCTGCCGTAAGTAATTACCTATGCTGTTGTAAAACCAGAAGGCACTGGAAAGTGACATTCTTGTTTGCGAAGAAAAATACATGTAAGGACATGCAATGACACAACAATTTAAGTAACAGATTAATATAACCATGAGTATTAACCTTCAAAGAAATTGCCTGAGCAACCAGTGTTATAAGCAAACTGCAACAATAGACACTTTTATAGTTTTTGTTTCATTTTACAGAGTGACCCTCTGAAGAACATCTTGAAAGCAGCATCCAGACCTAGCAATAAAACTGTTGGTTTCACTACCATCCTTTTAAACAACCAGGGCAGTAACAGAAGCACACTACAATAATCAAGAACATAAAAGATTTGAAACTAAGAGAAACTGTTACCAGTACTTAGACAGTCAGAAGCTGACTGAATATTGGTCAAGCATAGGTACATGAAAGCTTCAGAAGGCATAGGCTAACAATGTTTGAATCAGGAAGTTCCATTGCCAAAAAATGGCACAGCTAACTATTAAGAGTATCCTCATGCCTGTTAAATAATGAGGTTAAGAGTTTTATTTAATATTTATAAAAGTTTACCCTACATAATGCTTGAGGATGGTAGAACCTGTGTATAAGTGTAAGAGCAGCTGATTTTAGCTACTGTGTAAAGTTTGCTGCAGAGATGACACACTGAAAAAAAAATAAAAGTGAGTACACTGCAGGCTCCTATGAAGGCAAATGTTTCTCTGTTTGAAGAATACAGATAACCATTATTAATAATGTTCTATACATCGTATCTTCTGCAGTTAACACAAAAAAACATATCTCATTCCGTTTCTATGTGATTTATGTGTACTCGTATTTGTGAGTATCCCTATGTGTTTACTAAAGGTACTGGTCAATACTGGAAAAGAGGAACTGCTGGTGCCCATGAACTCACCCAAACCCTCTTATCAGATGTGGGTCCAGCTACAACACTTTCAGTGTTTCCACTGCCACCTTCACGATACTGCCAGTAAGGCTAACACGAGAGCATTCAAGATGCCGAGTATTTCTGGAAGGGCACTCTTACACCCCACACTACAGTATCCCACAGTGCGGTCCCCAGACAGGCAAGATAACAAAAGAGATTTCCAGCAAGAAGCAAACCAAAAGCACTTAAAAATTAGTACAAATAATAAGAGTTCAGACGGAGTCCCAGTTAACACCCCACCTGTTCATTTTCAGAACAAATAACAGTATGTATTTCAAATGACAGTATGTATATCATCAGGAACATATTGCCTTTCCTTAGGTTCTTCAGTGTTGAGGTAGGTTTTTTTATCTTTCACTACAATTTTTCTGTCACTCTTAGCTGAAACAAAGCATTCTTCTTTCAACACTGACAGTTGAGAATAAGAGAGTCTGTTCATCTGGTAGTCTAACCACATTATAAACACATGATTTGCAACATGTATTCCTATTTCAGCGTGTGGTTTTTTTTCTTCTGACAAAGAAGAGTGATTTAACTAGAAGGCTTCTGAATGAAAACTTGGCTGCTAAGTTTTGCTATGAACACTAATGTTAAATCTTCTGAGCATTAAGACATAAATGTGTAAGCATACAAAATGGAAATACGATACATTTATGCTTAAATATAGTGAAAATTAAGTACCTATTTCAATGCCATCTATAGTAACATGAATGGTATAGAGACCAACAGCTCCAGGAGTCCAGTTTGCACAGTATGTACCATCATTATTGACTCTGATCAACATGTTTTCACTGGGTCTAGGCAAAAACAAAACAATTAAAATCACTGAACAGTTACTGGTTTTTTTGACATAATATATGTCATAAACATATAATGATTAGTATAATGTTTAGTTTGGAAACTACTCTCTCTTTCTAGCAGATCATCTGAATACAATTTTTCCCTTTCCAATCTACTTTTATTATTTACTATGGAAATATAATCCTCTAGTCCACATTTATTTATAGCAAATGATAAAAGAACAGATTGAGAGAGTAGCTAATACAAATAAGGAAACAACATTAGAACAATTAAGAAAAAAGTATTTTAAATAAAATTGCTACATATAAGAAAACATATTATTTGACTTCTGTGTTTCTACCTTCAGACACAATTACTTGCCAGTCACACTTGGTAGTCTAGATGTAAGCAGAAGTGTCAGAACATGCTAGTTTAAGCCCATATCCAAAAGAATTTTTTTAATGTTTACCTTTTTGGTGTTGGTGAAGCAAAACGTAGTTCTTCAAAAGAATAATTTTCATATGCCTATAAACAGATTAAATTCAAACATAAAACATAAAATGAAAGTTCTCAGTTACCACTGCATTGAGTGAAAGCAGAGCATTTTCTTAAAGAAAATTAATTAAAAATTGTTAGATTTACACACTCCAGAAGCATTGATCAAGGAATTAGAAACAAATTTCAAAACACAGGAATATATATGCACTCATGAAAGACTATCTTCACTGTCTCACTAAAGAGCCACGATTCAGATAAGAAAGATTACTACTGCTAACAAAAATCTTACTAAGTCTTTGAATCACTTCAAATCTGACTTGTACAAAACCCTTTTGAATCCACGCAGTGAACTGAAGACCATGTGAAGATAAGAAAGCAAATATGTCACAAGTAAAACCTGCAAACCAGCCCCCAGAAGCTTAATCAATGAAATTTCAGATCTTTTTTTTTTCAATTGCAAGTGAAGATGAAATTCCCTCAACATGGAGGAGATGCTTCCATTGACTTACACTACAAAAAGGACCTGGTTCACTTCCATAGCCTTCCATAGTGAAATCACTGCTCTGAAAAGCCCCATAAGAAAATACTTAGTCCCACAAGTGCACAAAGTCCCCCAGCAAGTACCTCTCTGGGTTGCAATAGCTGCTGAGTTACCAGATTCCCCCGTTAAGTCAGAACCAACAAAAGGTAGGACAAGAGCCTTTGAACATATATGCAGATCACCCATTTTGGGTCCCTGTGCAAGGATATGGTTTCGGCAGTCCTCCAAACATTCATTATATGTACTTTTATGAAGTGAGGAACCACATTTTACCATCATATTTAGGTCTTTGTATCAAGTACTGATACAATGTGCAGGCTGATGTAAAATGAAAATATCAGGAAACATCTGCATTTTACACTGAAATATATGTGCTTAATAATGGAGGCAGGGAAACAGAATATTTACAATGCCTTGAATTCATAAAGTTTTGGATGGAAAGGACTTAACCTGAAAGGAACCTTGGGAAGATCCTCTATAAAAGCACTAAATATGGAAATCATGTTTCACCAAGAGAGATGCATCTTTAATTTAACCTTGGTGTCTTTTTAATTCTATCTTTATGAAGATTCATAGTGTTATTATCTACTAAGAGGATTTCAAATGAATCCTTCCATTTTCATATTCCCTTTAGCCTTATTTCAATTTAAAAATGATTACATATTAACTAGCTGATATTAAGCATTCCTCACTCCATCAAATCTACAAAAGAGTACTTGAATACCCTACACTTGCACCACCACTATTTACCCCAGAGAATCTCTTGCTTTGTAAGGTACACCACCCTAAGAGTTGTTTGGGCAGATTTGACACCTATCATTGGAAAAGAAGCAGCAGGTACCTGCAGACAGCAGCTATCAGAAATATGATCTAAGCCTTAACCTGGAATAAATAATGTATTTCTATCTCCCCTCAAGTCACTTTTAAAAGAAGCATCCAACCAAGAAGTGATGTTTGCAGTAGCAAAATAAAATGCCAACATCACACTTTGATATGCACATGATTCAGTAAGTTCTTAAACCATTTACTGTGCACTACACTGATTTAATAGTTCCTTCACTGATCTATCAAGATACTACTCAGTACCCAGCTGCACTATTTACACACAGATACTACAGCACTATCCCTTGCAAAAAAACCCCTGTACCCTCTAAAAGGTGTTCGCTTGTTGGTTCTGCCCCCCCAACAAATCCATACTGATTATGCTAAGTATTATCCTTCTCTACCCTCCTGGCTAATCCTGTCTCATTAAGCTGTGCAACTGTTGCTGTACACAACATGTCACATCTCTTAACTGGGTCAGTATGGTACACATATGTAAATTTACTGCATGTGATATAATATATTCAATCAAATCAACACTAGCTGCTCAGTTTTCACTTCTTTAAAAACTGTTCCTGGCAAAGTGTTTTGAGCTGATCCATTTAATGGTGGCTCATTTAATCAGATGCTCCTTAACACATATGCCTTGATACACAAATCATTTGCATGCCTTTTTTTATTATGCTGAGCCAATCTTAGCCTATGTTCACCTGTTCTAGTTTTAAATATGTATTCACTGCAACACTCCAATTCTATATAAATATATATATTGGTTTAACTTTCCCTTCACCATTTCAGTATCTGTTTTTATTTCTCCTGAGTGACTCAGATTAATTTGTTAATCTGTCTAATCAAAATCAAAGACAACTTTCCTTTTTATGCTAATTCAACCTAACTGCTTTAGAGTTTAATGCCCTTTTGATGCATTCGGTTTGCTGTTGAACTAATATATAATCAAAATAATTTGCATTGAATATATTTTCAGATTGGGACCAAAAGTAAATATATGTTTTTCCTTCTTTGTTGCATACCTTTATATACATGGAATGTTGAATTCCATTGTTTTACTGCAGTATATTACAGTATACTGCAGTAACTTACCTTCATCATTGTAATAGCAATATACCGGGCTTCTTTTACTATCATTGGCTCATAGGAGGAGTCAAGCTTTGGTGAAGGAAGTCCCCCAAAGGTCATATCACTGCTAGGGGAAACAGCTGTTGCAGGACTCCCTGGGATCCGCTGCACTTTTTTAACTTGTTCTTGTTGCAAAGATGTTTTTTTCTGAGAAACAGGAATAGCTTTGACTTCTACCTGTAATAAGATGTGGAAGAGGGAATATGATTTAGTGAGAAAACACACACACACATTGTTTTAGATTTGATGCAGTGCGTGACAAAGTGCTTAGAGCACTCGCAGTAAATCCAGCTGCGTCAAAACCCAGCGGAGCTACACCTAATCTACAAAGCCAAGCACAGCATCTCGGAAAGATGCCACGGGGCAGGGGAGAAGCACCCAATTGACTCAGCACACCACCAGCAGAGGCTGTTGTCACTTCTGCCAGTCCCAGAGCCCTCTCTGGGAAGCAGCACACAGTCTGGGAAATTTTCCCACAACAGAAAAGTGCAAGAGAGCAGAAGGAGAGCCTTCCAAGTGAGTGCACAGATTTCAGAGTGGATC
The DNA here is from genome assembly GCA_013396955.1 of Regulus satrapa. Classification (NCBI taxonomy): domain Eukaryota; kingdom Metazoa; phylum Chordata; class Aves; order Passeriformes; family Regulidae; genus Regulus; species Regulus satrapa. The sequence continues at coordinate 9,615 of VWZN01000920.1, forward strand.
ATCATGACCACTAGATTGGCCAGATTGGATCCTGGCTGACTCCGGCACCTCACAGCAACACTGCACATTTATACTGTGCTCTTCAATGCATTTTTAAACTGACTCTCTCCTCCAGAGGTACCACAGATCTCCATTAGTGCAGGAAAAAATCAGCAGTACACTGTTTTCTGAGGAAGAGAGAGACTACCTGGAAAATAAGTTTGTGTTACTCATCCTAAATCTGCAAGGAAGTGCAGATGTTTAAATACTGCAGTTTTCACACATTGTTTTATCAAAATTTGATTTAATTTACTAAAAGTTATGTGAGTCCAGAAAAATGATTAAATTTAACTAAGATTTTTGTCACTTTAATGCATTTTGGAACTTCATTAAACTTATTTACATTATACATAATATATATTAAATTATTTAACATAGTTAAATAATAAAACAAACAATTTTGATAATATTCTGGCATATCCTTCTCCTGATTGATAGGATAAAATCACTACTGAGAGTTTTCCACTTTTTCTGTCACTCATTTAAGTCAGTAATCACACAATTGTCACTCAAGCAGTGTTTGTGACAAAGCTGATTGTTGAGTTACTGTTGTAAAACTGCTGTTCATTATTATGCTTCAGGGTCACTGTAAGACAACTCTCAATTATTACATCATATACAAAGAACAGATTTGAGAGCTCTTATTACAGGAATCATGTCTTTGTAGAAGGTTTCTATTTCATCTACATGTGAACAAAATCAACTACCTGACAGTAGTATTAGGCTTTAAAACACAGATGTAACCTAAATTATTAGAACTACATGAAAATCTATTTGTGTTTGTTTACATTTTGCTTAAAATCAAGCAGCCCATCTTTATACGTTCCACATAGGTTTTAACCCAAAATGTGCAAAGTTGTTCTAACTCTACCCGAGGCTGTCAAAAACACTTCCTTTCCAGTACTGAAAAAACAGTGGTTAACCGAAGAGGCTGAAGGCAAACACAGGAACACCAGCCTTGCCACTTATTTTTATTACTTGTAAGGATAACAGCAACTTCCAAGTATTAGAAACAGAAAAGTATTGTTCTGGTCTAAAATAAACTATAAGGTTGTCCATCAATGTGCTTCTGATGCTTTCTTTATCCATCAGGAGGTCTATGGTTTATGATACTTTTTCCTGGCCTACAAATTAAAAAATGGGTTTTGACATGTTAACACATCACCATCAAACCTCACTTACGACTGATTATTTATGCAACTACACATAAATGTGTAGTTCATTACAGACAAGTTGTGAATTGCATGAAATGGTGCTGGCACAACACAGAATTTGATAGTTTTGTGGATTTAGAGGTACAAAAGTCTGAGTACAATGAATTTATGAACTTATGAATGCCACTTTCTGTCCTATACTATTCTGTGGAACACCTACAATAAAAACTGAAAGACAGAGAGATGAAGAACAGCCACCATTACAATAATTACCTTCATATTAGGAACATGAACAACGTCCCCGTACTGATCTTTTGTTTGCACTGTAATAACAGTTGGCCAACCACATCGGATGTCATCCTTATTCAAAATCAATGATGTTTTTTGAGGATCAGCATAAGAATCAGGCTGCAGCCACCTACACCAAAGAAAATCACCTAACATTAAAATCTCTTACAGCCTCCAAAAGACAAATTCTTACTCTGTACAAATGTGCTAAGAAAGCTAAGAAAGGACACAGAACATCTGAAGGCCTAAATGTTTTAAACTAATGTATTAATGGAAACAATATAGCCAAGGCTAGTTTTACTTAACTAATACTTAAAATAACTATGACAGTTCTATAGCCAGTTAAAAGGACAAGCCACAGTGCAGTTTTACCTCGCAAGTCGTCCACCACTTGATCCTGGTACACAAGCAATGAAATCCTCCAGAAAAGACTGCTCGTTGCTTTGTACCTGCAGTGGAAGACTTCCTTCGAGAGCTTCCAAAATGGTTGGTGAGTGAGATAGTGCCAAACCTTTCCCAAGAATGCCGGAGTGAGATTTGCACACCTTTTTTTATTATTATTTTTCAGAGATTGAAGGGGGAAAAGAGAGACACAGAACAGCTTTTCAGTAACATGTTAACATGTTAATACATTGTTAAATGTAACAAAGTAATGTTGACATTTTTTCATAATGTAACACAATCAGTACAAACATTTTAAAAATTTAAAACAGTTCAAGAAGAAAAAACTTTACCCTGACAAAAGCTTAAAAAAAGCCTCAATCTATAAAACAATAATTTATGCAAAAGAGGTTAAATGTCCTTGAGTTGAAGGAGATTCAGCATTAGCACCTATCATACTCAACAAAAGGCCATCGGCAAACCAGAACAACTGCATTCATTATTTGGGCCTTGGTTAACATCACTGCTCAGCTGAAAAAGTGATTTTAGTTCTCTAATTACGAAGACATCCAAAAGACTGATTCTGGTAACATTTAAAACTTGTCAAATACTTCAATCTGTTTGGCAACTTCAGCCAAACAGATATTTTGCAATACTTTGGTCATCTAATATTCTGACATGTGACATTGCATGCATTTTTTTCCAAGCAGATTCATGATAAAAAACTATTTTATGTAAATACTAGAATTCTGTATGATTTTCTTGAACTGTTACATCATAAGCTGGATTCCATTCTACTAGAAAAGCCTTACCAATTATTTTCTTCTGTAGCAGTCAGGAAGTTTCAATGCAATTATGTGCTTTAGTACACTACAATGGATAAAAAGCTGCAGCATACCTGTAAGGCAGCCTCTTCAAGTATCTCAAGATCCTCTTCAAACTCACTACCTGCTGGAAAAATATAACAGTTATATCGGCAGTTTTCCTCATATTAGAAATTATACGATTCAATTCTGTCTTGTGAAGCCTTTTGTATCACAAATTTCAGGTTTACATAATGATGTCTCATACTGTTCAATCAGCAGCTGAAATATTAATATTGTTAAATAGCACAGTAAACATGCAGTATTGTGTAGTTCAGTGCAGACACAAATGAACAACATAAATTACACAGAACAAAGAGTTGGTGCTTATTTTTTATCTCCAAGACAGTATGTATGGCAAGTCTTTGGATGGGACTAGATACTTTCAGAAAGATTTTGAGAGGTGAAGATGGTTTCTGGGAAGCAGTACCTCTAGGTATGCAACAGCTGTTCCTTTTAAGATGTTACCTTTGTAAAATTATTTGAAAACCTGATAAAGTCTACACAATTTTATAAATTATGATTCCTCCTAAAACACAAAGCTCAAATACATACTATTATGTGGTATTTCTTTCTCACAAATACAACTCAAAAGTCTGATTCCAGGGTGACCAGAATTGCCAAACACAGTCTTTAAACATAAGAGTGATACATATATGGTTACCATATTTCTACTCTATTTTAAAAAACATGTCAGGCAATTCTTCTTGTCAGAAGAAAGAAAAATAAGAAAAATCAAGTCCTGAGGCAATTTTTAAAATTCAAAGAAATAAAGACATCCAAAAACTGCCCTCAGAAATAAACTTCTACCAATTTTGATACAATTAAGAATGTAATAATATTAAATATATAAACCAATTTCACATTGCTGTTTAAGTCAGATCTTGGTCTTAGACCAGATCTCTCTTGGGAAGAAACATCTAAATTTAAGTCCCAAACTGGCAAGAAGAAAGAACAAACTTTTGAACATGGTAACTTGAACAGTATCTGGGAGTAACTCTTCAAGATAGTTTTCCTAATATGTGAAGAAATCACCTTCTGGTCCATTTTCCTTTGGAGCAAAATAGGTTTAGCCTTGTTGAACAATTAAGCTTCAAACGTTAACCTAAACCCATTAACCTTGCTAACCTTCAAAACTATTTTCTTCCGAATATTTCTAGAGCAATACACAAATATGTGACTACTTGCATACTGAATATGCCCACTACAACAGTTACTAAAACGTAAAACTGTAGAAATTACCACAAAGTATGAAAAGTCTACTAAAAAGGGTAGCCTTCCTGTGTGTATGCATTATAAGAAAGTCTTTTATATGATTACTGATTCTATTATCATATGTAGGTTTTTCTTAAGGGACACTTGCACAAGTAAGATGACAGGGCTCTGCAGATTAGGAATGACAGTATTAAAGAACCATTTCACTTGCAGCAAGAGGTAGAAGATAGATAACATAGGATACAGAAAAAGGAAAGAAGTCTGATACTAAGGCATTTAAATGTTGCTCTAGAAAACCACAGCTTTACCTCCTTTTCTGCCACAGTGTTTTTCTGAGACATCAGGCAAAACACTCAAACACAGCAAAACTACACACAACTGAAAACCATTTTAAAAGGCTGCACAGTAATTTCCATTTGCAAATACTACCACTGTTGACTGTAGTTTTGTTTACTCAGAGGATCCAGTGGTCTTGTAAAGAAACAATATACTTATATAGGACAAGCACTAATCTTACCAGCAACATTAACAGACCTGGTTAAAGTACTTGAGGTGATGTTGGATAAAGTGTCAGACAAATCAACTGCCATTAGAACATTAATCAGGAAACTCCTTAGAGATGATGCACCTATCCCTTCTCTCTTGCAGATCATGTACAACCACTTTTATATGCAGCTGTGACTGCATAGGTAACTTAACTACATATTTTATTTCAAATTTCTATGGGATAGCATAAAGCAAATCTATATGCCACCCTTCTTGTTTTTGGCATTTAAACAGAACAGCTTCCAAAACAGAAATACTAAGTATTGTACAATACAGGAGATTAAGTTACAAGGATTTTAATCTTGTTGTTGTTGCATAGAACAGCAAAAGAAGAGATGTCAACCAAACTAAGGAGCTTGGGGAATAAGAGGTGAGGGCACTATTTAACCTGTAGAATTGCCTGTACTTTGGAGAGTAAAATACAGATCTACTACTGCAACTGAGGTGCCTCCTGACAACATAAAGTAAAAAATTTGTACACAATCCAAATACACAAGCAAAATACTGGACTAAAAATACAAAGTAGGTTTTGTGATTTTAACTCCGCACTGGTAAGTGCTCTCCTGCTTATTAATCCACGTTTCCATTGTAACAGTATCTGAGCTTTAATTTGTGCTCCTAAATTAAAATTATTAGAAAGATATTACTATATATTATGTTTTTCCTATATGCTGATGCTATTTCAGAGAAATTATAATACTCATAATATAGCTGCATCATTAGAAGTTCTAATTCCATCTCCATATCCATTAACTTCTACAAACTCCTTACATTTTAAATTGCAGTAGGGTTACTATAAACTCTATTTGCAGAATCTGCAGTAAAAGTATGTGATTTCTTTTCTAATTGTAAAAAAAAGCTACAGTAGAAATATTTTTAGTGATAATATCTACAGCTGAAATAGTCACTTCCAACTTTAAACCAGTAATTTTAAATTTTGCAATTCAATGCTGCAGGTATTTTTTCATGCAGAGAGATGTGGAGTGTGGGGAGAGAAAAACAGTGAAAGAGAAATACCAAGATGATACCTGCACATTTATGAAGTACCACAAGGAAACTGTGCGACACAGTTCGTACAGGCATGCACTACCTGTGGATGGGCTGAGTTCATTCAAATTTAAATGACCGTGTCTCCCTCCCCCCCATACGCACACAAAGGGAAAAGGGTAAGCAGAAAATACTGCCAAGTTTATTGTTCAATTCTTCAGTTTCAGGACTCATTTTTGTATTATAATCTCTAATCAAAAGAAACAGTAAGATGTAAATGTACTATTAATTCAGAAAACATGGAAAATGATGGAATAATGAAGTATGTTCTTACCAATAGGAAGCGCTAAATCTTTCTTCATCAAAGCTGCTGCACATGAGCCTCCTAAATTTGCCAGTTCTTTCTCCAGCTGAATAATACCCTGCAAATTTTAAAAAAATTAACACAAAATAAGTGTCTCTGAAAATAGGACAATAAATACATTCTCCTGACAATGTTTTCTCTTAAGAAAAACTGTATGTCCCAGTTTGAAGCTTCTCAGCAATGCATTTCTCGTCATACAGCTACTGCCACGTTTTGCTGTCACATTGGGCAGTGTATCAAAATTTTTAGAATAAAAAGTTATGTTGGAAAACAACTACTTAAAACCTTTCTTTAAATTATAGATTTAAGGTATTGGCTAGCATGTTTTAGCACTGAGCATTCAAAACATACCAGCAGTTTTGTTTGTAAATGCTTTAAAGAACAAGAATGACATATGAATCTACTTTTTTGGTGCTTAAGCAAGAGTTACTTCTATTCAAACACAGACTAATTTGATCATCTGTAGGAATTATAAACCTGATTTTGCTGAAAGCCAGTGGGATGAGATATAATCTTATAGTACGTTTTCTTATCTAATATGTAAAGAAATTCCAAAGAACTTGACATTATTAAACCCTGAAGACATGATTTAGCTTGAGAAAAATCCAGGAATAAGATGAGGTAAATCTTCTGTGAGAGTTCTAGTGTAAGCAAGATGAAGACCTTGCAAAGTCCACATGAAGCAACAGGCCCAAAGACTCCCAGGATAGAGAAGATTTATTTTTCTGGATTTATTATAAAACATTGTTTTCAGTAATCTCTTAAAGTAAGCCAAAATAAATAACTGAGTCAAGAATGACGAAATTTGGTCTTTCCTTTGCAATAAACAGCAGTGGAAATTAAAGGAGTAGATAGCTGGATAAAGCCTGAGGTAGCCAAAATGCACACGGCATTTTCAAGGAGTCTGAGAGTTATAGTGCAAATGAGCACTGGAAAATAATGCAAATGTGTCAGTTGAATTGGCAGTGACAGTAGAAAGCCCCACAACTTTGGATCTCTGATGCAAGAGTAGGCCAGAATTTAGAAATCTTATATCCCACTGACACACAAGATAAAACCACACCGTGTTTTCGCAGAGTGCTACAAACCATGCAAAAAGCCATTTCAATAATACAGTGATTAGACAATTCCAAATGGATTTTGTCTCTAACAAAAAATGTGAGAATTTTCATAAAATTAATCTAAAAATATTTTGCTAATGTCACTTAGCCATAAGTGGAAATAATAAATTTTATCCTCAAAAAATTTATTAGGTGCAGCAGTTATAACTATCTCATTTTTTCCTCTTACCTCATCACTTCCTGGACTAAATTCATATCCAATTGCATAACATTTGAAACCATAAAAGCAAGCTTTTTCATCTTTCACATAGTCTGATGCAGTCTCCAGAGAAAAAAGCGCTTCATTCCCTTAAAGAAGTAAAAGCATAAATTAAATAAATAACATATTCCTCCTCTTTTTCCATGTTTCTTTTACGTAAGTTTCTTTTACATGAAACCTAGCCTTTATATGTAAAATGCAAATTAAAACCATGGGAAAAGCAAGCAGACCAATACTTCAAGCAAGAAACCTACTACAGACATGATTAACTAGCCAACTGGGATAAAGACCCTTCTTTAACATTGTTTGCCAAGATAATTCTGCAGAAAAATCAAACTTCCTTTAATTACTGTAGTAACTCACATTACTACTAATTACATCAGTATCTATGCATTACCTGGCAATACTAACACCATGGTAGGCCATCCTGAAGACCCAGAGAACTTTTTCAGTTCTATCCATGAATTAAGGTTTTCATGAACAGAGGTATGCTTTGGTCCAAATCCCAGGCTCTGTGCAATTCTCACAGGAATTAATAAACGAAGAACATCCTCTGACTGAGCAGTGCCACACTGAGTGTCAAATTCTATTGTTATCCACCTGACACATTCAGGAAAAGTCACCTAAAACAAAGCAATAGTTTAATTATGTCCAGGCTTTTGGGGTTCTTTCTTGTCTTTTTCTTTTTTTTTTTTACATGTACTTCTTCATTTCCATTTGGCATTAACTCAAACTTAGTCTACAAAAGTGATTTAATTCTATAATTCTGCACAATTGTTTTGATAAATTAACATTAAGCTAATTTATTCTTTGAAATTCATGTACACCTGAAATGCTTTTCCACTTTACTCAATTAGAATCCTGACTTATAACTTAATAGTCTGATTAAGTATTTGCCCTGGCACCACTTTTGGTTGTTTTTAAGAATTCTGTACAGGTTCATTAAGCAAAACAACCACAGACTACTACAAACATTGAACTCTCAGTTATTTTTCAAACTCAAACTTCAACAAACGTAATTAATATCTGTTTTGTGCAATCCCAGAAAAGTACAGAGCAGCTGAATCCCACTTGTGAATGTTGCCTGCAGTACAACAGCACATAGCTGCAGAAATTCAAATGCAGTAACTACTAAACCCAAGGCTTTAGACATGCTCCATAAACATTTAGGCCAAAAGTAAGAATTATTGCATCAGGATGATCACATGGTAACTACATTTTCTGCAGTGGATGTCTTGCTGTCTCACAGGAAAAGCACTGGAATAGTGGAATAATAATTAATGTCCTGCTCAGGCTCTTGATTATAGGTTTGCTACTTCTGGATTTTGATTTGAGTAGAATTGACTTCAGGTATTTTTACAAAACACTGTTTTAGCATTAGGTAAGAAAGTCTGACATGTGATTATACATTCTACATGTGAAGACTTTTCAAGTTCTACAGTCTGTACAGTTAGAACAAAGAAACTCTGTAGAACAGAAGAACAACCTAAGAGTATGCAAATTTAGGGACTTAGGGACCTGAATTAGGGGGTTAAACCATCACTATTTTCCACTATACTTCATGTAGAGCTTTGTCCAGAAAGCAGTACAGCAGTAATATAAGGAACTACGTTATATAATATTAATTATTGTCCATGGTGACAATTTTTCAGACAGCAAACGCTGACTCAAGAAAACTCATGTGTCAAGCTTTTAAGAGGCAGCATGTGCATGTAGAAATGGTACTCACCTTATAGTGTGTAACAGAGGCAGGCTTATAGGGATGCTCGCTTTCGACAACAGCATAGTGATTGGAGGTAGTACACGCTGAAAGCCCTTGCTCTGGCTGGTTTCCAGTGGTGCTGTCTGTAGACTGATTAGGGTTAAAAGCTGGAGGGGCATATTTCTGGTTCAGAACTGCCACAGAAGGAAGCAGCTGCTGTACCAGGCCAAAGACCTCAACGGCAACCTGTAATATAACACCACCATATGTGTTATTACAAAGTATTGTAACTTGGTGAAAAAACAAGACTCTAATACTTCCATTTCTCTTCAGTGGTTGTTTCAACATTCTCAGAAAATTGCTAACAACAATTCATTCAGTCATTTTGCAATTCTGCACCTACACAATTGTGTCAGAAAAAGCACCAGTACATTAATCTCCTCTTGGAAACTCACCAAAGCCGAAACAACAATCTGTACACAAATGTGACATCCTTTCCCTAAAAGAGCTTCTACTAAAACCTTGAACATTAACAAACAGTAAGCACAAGTTCACAGAAATTAAATACTGAAGTCATAATTCAGTTATACCTTATAAGCATATTAATATTGGGGATTTTTTTTCAAATATTCAACATATTTTAACTTTGTGCATAAAAATGTATATTCCCTGTAATCTTCACATTTTCTAAGCAGAAGAACACTTCCACAGCAAAACACTTGGTTGTTTCAAATCCCAGTTTCATGAAGAAACAAGGTAACTAAAATCTGACACAACATGCCTGCTATATTTTAAGGAGCCAGTTCTATTTCCTCCCTTTTAAAAAGAAGTCAGAAAACATCTTAGAGCTCATGAAAAAATAATAAAAGGCAATACTGTCAAGTAGTGAAGGATTATTGACATTTGTAGACCTAACAGATTTCAAGCGTGTCCCAGACCAGGCACATGCAAGAAATGCCATGGCATTGGAAAGAAATGATCTTTTATTTATAGCTGACATCTTTAAAACGCTACATTTGACAGAAATAATCTTAATTTATTGAGCAAATGCTTTTGCTCTTAACAGTAAAAGTAAAATTTACATTAACAAAAAACATTTAATCCCACCAGTGTTCAATGAGTTGTAAACTACATTCTTCTCATTGCTTATCTTTTCCTAGTACTAAAGCCTGTCATATTTCTCTGCTTCCTTATGGTGTTTTTTTAATCTTTTTTTTAATTGAATTTGAAAAAAGGTCATTACATGGTTTCCTGTCTCATGGAAAATGCACGAATCACATTATCAAATATAAACCACTAATTCACAAAATACTAAAAAATCAAGATGTTCAGATTTTTAGAGTAAACCTTTTCCTTGCGTAACATTCATACATTTCTTCAGTAATTTCTGCTGAGGAGCATACCTTGGGAATAGCTGCTGCTACTGGTCCTATGTAGGCTATAATGAGGGGAAGCAGCATTGAAAACAGACTGGAAGAGCTGAGTACTTCTGGAATGTCTTCAGCTAAGTAAAGGTAATTAAAACAGAGGTATTATTAATAAACATGCTATGGTTCAAAGCACATCTTATTTTTCTAGTCTGCCCCTCGTGAGTTAAACTTCTATTTCCTAGACTATTTTCCCTTCAAATTGTTTTCATTGTTTAGTAACTGCTGAATTCTGAGTCTGCCAAGTCCACCCAAGATAAACATGTCATTATATACAGAGCTCTGTTAAAAAACACCCTCCTCTTAGAGCATTCTTTTATTGCATTCTTTGCCATTTTGTGAAGCTGTGTTTGTATTTTCTGCAGTATAGAAGTTAGCACAACAGTCCTCCCAGCCCTTCAAAATGAGTTTTATAGCACAATGCAATATTCTGGACATTTTGGCTACAATGGCTGATATTTCTCAAAAAGGGAGGTGTTTAAGTGTTTATATAGTAATTACATTAACCAGTCATACTGAAAACAATCTCTGTGCAAAGCACTAATGAAATTTTCAACTAACACACCAAGGAACATCTTTTGGAAATAAACAATCTTACCAGCTTTAATATGATACTTGGTAAACTGATGAGCCAATTTAAACAAAGTATCTGACTAATATCAAAAGCATAACTCAACCACAAAAGTTACTCAGTTTGATACCTAGAGGAATGAAAGGTTAGGAAAATATTCTTTGGAAAGCAAAAGACAAATATCCCAGCTCTTCTATATAGGTGATATTCCACTAATATGGCTTGCTAGCAAAGTAAAAAGTTTTGAAAATTAAAGTAAATTTTCTCAAGCCTTACCATCTACAGCAAGAGCTCTGTGCAACAAGTCTTTGGCCGCTCGTACAACAGCACTCACAACAGAAAGAGCCCTGCTACAGTTTTTGTCTTCTTCATTAGCTTTGTTCAACAGCTGTGACTGCAGGTCTCCATCATACTCACTCCTGCATAGTAGATTAAGTTAAAGTAAGTTCACAAATATAACATCACATTAAAAAAATACTGACTAATTTTTGGCATACCTTCAGCAAAACAATTTATGACAAAGCAATTTAAAAAAACCAAAGAAAGAAGGGAAGATACTTTGGAGAAAACGTCCCACTGTTAGTCCTTTGCAAGAACTTTGACAGAAAGTATAAAAAGCTTTTTTCTCAAATGTTTCTTTTCTCTAGATGACTTCTAAACCACAGAAATGTATTCACTGCTATGCTCTTCCAAAGTCAGTTGCCTGTCTTGGTAAAAACAGAGCAATGTTAAATGCTTCAAAGAAACAACTAGAACTTCCTTAATGGGTATTTCGGCATTTTCATAAGAGGCAAAGATTCTCCCTTTTTATTTCAAAGATTAATTATGGCTTTGAAATACAGTATTGGGCTTACCCTCAATTAATATGGCTCTTTCTTTTAAATCCACTCTGTATGTCAAATTAGGCTCTCCTAAACTTCATTATGCATGAAACCATTTAAATAATGTTTGATTTGTGTTTTCAAAGCTACTAAATGACAATTACAAACTAATTCAAGCCTTCAATAAGGTAGTGATTAAACCTTGGCACAGAGAAATAAAATCATTTAGTCAATATGTAAAACAAAATCTACCATTCTCTTTTGGATATCTTACGTTTGTCCAATGTATTATTTCACGACTAGCATCTGAATGTTCAGGAATTTTAATTTGAGCAGTTCAGTGAACAAGGATATCTCTCTCTCCTTCTCTATGATGTGACTCTTACAAATAGATTATGTTTTTTCAAAGTGTCCTAGAATTTGTAGCTTTGTTGTCAGTCTCAAACCTTTTACATTTGAATTGTTTAGTCACTGATGGTAGGTGCAACTCAACTGAGTACTTTTCCAACAAATCCCTCCAAAAACAGAGTATGACTTTTACAAGCTGCTCTATAATAGTTGACTGAATATCTGTTCCTTTGCTGTAGACAAATCAAAACTTCAAATCATAACATACCAAACAGTGGGTTCTCAAACTAAGTCCATAACTACAGTCAAGTATCAGATAACACTGAATTTATCTTGTCCATGCAAACTACAAGAGCATGACATTGTGATTACAGCACAGCAGCTGAAATTTTTCTCAACACAATTTATTCTCTAACAGTTCTGACTTGTACCATTAGTCCTTTCAAAAGCTTCTTTGAATTTTATCAGTTGAAACAAAAAAACCTGAGACTGCTCTGATCTGAAGACATGACTCTAGTGTGGGGTTACTTCCTATGGTCATTTATTGTTACTAGAATGCCTTGAAGCTTCCATTACTGAAATGATGTCCTTTGCTTTTCTGAAATCAAATAAATTGTTATTTTAAAAAAATCTTTAATTTTCTCTTTTGCCTGTATAAAAGCAGACAATTTAGGAACGAAAATAGATGTTTTACATGTCTTTCATCCTTCTCACATAATGATACTTTCCAGTTATGAGACCTCATAATGAAGTCAAATATTCCAGGAGACTAAATCAATTAAAGTATCATGATCTGCACCACTGCAATTCTATTCTTTAATAAGCAATTACTGTTTTTACTGACAAGATGGATCTTAGAGCACAATCTCATGTTTTAAGGTAGTTTAGTGCTATCGTATATCTTCAAATATTCTATTACTGTAATTTTTCTGGCCTCTTTGTTTTTTCATATTTTACCTTCTTTAAAACCTTCTTAAGAGCAACAAGCTCATGTGCTTGTTAGTCTAAAATTTATCAGTGGGCGCAGTATTTTTTGTATCTTCTACCTCCTTTATTATGTAGGTACTTCTCACACAATCAAAGATAAAAGTAAATGAGTATTCATTGATCCTTCTATTACTTCAATCTTCTGTTGATCATCCTTGTACTGCCACTTTGAAAATCATGTCTTTATACAAATCATGGTAAGCACCTCAAACACAAAAGCAATGCTTTCTGCAAAAGCATTACCACAAGTGAATTCCTACTGTAATCCTGAAAGGCTGAAGTAAAGCTCCCCTGCAGGAGAGTCAGATGTTTCAGCTGATTTTCTTCAGGCAATTGCAATTTCTCTTTTTATACTTTTCAACTCTAAGTAAGAAAGGAGACAGTTCCTACATAAATTCACCTTGCTTCACTACCTGATGCAATTATTTTTGCAAACTGAAGAACTGAAAAAATTGGAAAGATAACCATACCAGTGCATAATCTCTCAGGTATGTCTTTTGGTATAGAAAAAACCAGAAATTGGAATAGTGTCTCTCACGAGTCCCCAGTATATAGAGCTTTAAGGCAGTAATTATGAACCTTTTAAGAAGTCAACCACCACATTTTTTGTCAAGTCAAAAAAACCAGAGAACCTAAACAAGATCGGAAGAGGCACCACAAACACACTCCGATGTATTTATTTCTATCACTTCTTAAAAACAGATGTGGTATAATAGCACATACAGACCTGTAATAAAGAATCTGCGGGATTTGTCCTCGTGTTTGGTTGGTGCCATTACTGCTCAGACTGCATGTACTAAATGTAAACGTTACACCATCTGGACACTGAACTGTGGTCATTCCACCATCTCCGTTGGCAGTCCGGCTTCCGTAATTCCTCAAACGAACTGCGTATTTCACATTTTCCTTACAAAGGAGAGCAAAAATTGGTTGCAGTATAAAACAAGTATCTAATGACTTCATATTATAGGAAAGTTATTATCTTACATTAATACTGGAGAGTCTGAAGAGTCCTTCAAAGCACACTACAAGTGAAATTAAACAAAAAATCCCCAGTATTTAATGAAAATCAGAGCTGTTCAATGCTCCCAAACTACAGACCATAACTTAAATTACTATTGATTACTTCAAGAGTAAGCAGATACNAAAAAAAAAAAAATCCAGTTATCCTGCATTCCCCCCAGAATGAAAAGAAAAAAAAAAAAAAAAAAACAAAAAAAGTAAAAAAAAAAAAAAAAAAAAAAAGGTTGCACTAAGAAAAATATTCTAAAATTACTAAGCAACTACAATCTATCTTATGCAATTATAAAAACTGATCTAATTTCTTCTAGCTGACAGGATTTGGAACTTTTAATTTATAGGTTGAAACTGAGACTTAATGAATTCAGCTTCTGAATGCGCACCCAAAAAACCCAAACAATATACACTAACCATTTCAACTTTCTACAGAAGTTGTATGAAACCTACAGATATACTTTTATTTTATTTACCTTCAGTGGCACAACCTTGTCAAGTCTGATTTCAGCTATGTCACTAGGAGAATCATCAGTGGTGTAAGTTCCTTTAACCAATTCTAAAGACGTCCATCTATGAGAATGAGTGGCATCCCCAGTATGATCGCTCTGATTCAAAGAAACAATGCAATTTTAATATATTTATAATGTAAACACATGACACATGCAATTGTGCAACTTATGTTTCATTGTATGCATTTTTACACACGGCATTACAAACAGAAAGATGAAAAACCTGTTAAGTCAACAGTAGAGCCCATTCCCTTAAAGAGGAAATTACTGAGCAGAGAGATTAATTTCCCACAGTAACCTGTCTCTTACAAGGGATCAGAATCACCAGCCAGAGTGAACAACTGGGTGTGAAAGAACAGAAGTTTTGCTTCATTACAAGAACCACAAAACTGATTTATGCTGCATCTAAGAGAGTACATCAACAGCACATTAAATATCTGTAGGCACAGTCTAATCATGCTGGTAGGCCATTACCCTTTTCTTCTTTTTTTTGGTTTTAACCTCATTTCTTATTTTCATTCATGGTTTACAGAGAGGTAACTAATTGATATTTAGCTTCAGAAATTGAAAAGCCCCCGATACTTCAAATATTACTTGTAATAAAGGAACAGTACAACTCAATAACCAAGGTAAGGACCCTATTAGATACAGTA
The DNA here is from genome assembly GCA_013396955.1 of Regulus satrapa. NCBI lineage: Eukaryota > Metazoa > Chordata > Aves > Passeriformes > Regulidae > Regulus > Regulus satrapa. The sequence goes on from VWZN01000920.1 coordinate 24,807, forward strand.
TGAAGCTGGTGATAACAAAAATCTTTACCACAAGCAAAAAACCCTACTACCAGTGTACTGTTTTACTGGTAGCCTAGACTGAAAAAAGAATATGAAAATATCACATTGGAAAACATACTCTAAAAAAACCAACTGAGGTTACTTCTGTTCAAATTGTATTCCCAAATGCAGTACTTACATCATCAACTAATACCTCCAACTCATACTCATGAATTCCTCCTCCACCATAAACAGAAAATCCTACTACTACTACACCAGGTTTGTCAACAGAGAAACATATTGCATCAGGGGATCCATTCCCAGTATTCCAGCTTCTTCCTTGACTTGTTTTAGTGAATCGGTTTGGAGTGGATTTCACAGAATGGAGAGAATTCAATCCATCAACCTGTAGAAAGTTAAATACAGTTGTCAGAAAATATTAACTGCTAAATGTCAGACAACTCCTAAAAATCAAAACTAAATTAATTAAATTGTCAGATTTTTCAAGAAATTTTTAGAAGCAACAATTTTAGAAGTCAAATTTTAGAGGGCAAATTTTAGAAGTCAGCTCATAAACACAGATGATGCCACTACTTAGCCTTGTAATTAATATAGATTCAAAAGAAAAAAGAAAGTATTTCTGATAATTAGAAATTAACTAGGAATAATTAGGAATCCAACCGGGTTTTTTAAATATTTAGATATATATTTTATAGGATGAATTAGCAAAAAACACAGATTAGCTGAACTAAAAGAAAGGTTAGGTATTTCTGCCTTAGGTACAGTGAAGATTAAGAGAGGGAGAAACAAATGTTACATAACAGTAAAAATATCCTGAATCAAGATGTTATCAAAAACTTGATTCTGTCTGTGAGAAAAGCCTGTTGACAGCACAGAGACAGTGACACACCTTTAATGAAGTCAAATACTTATCTGTCACTTAACAGAGTTAGAGCCTCCTGAAAGGATTGTATATGTACACAAATATGCAAGCAAAAAGCGAAGTACTAAAAAAACTTGCAATTTTTAAACAATCTGCAGTATTCTGCAGCCCTAATGAAGTAGCTAATTATCACAAGTACTTCCCTAATGCACTGAATATATGAATTTAAATTAATGGAAAATGTCTGCACTACTCAAAACAAAAAATTCCAGAATCTCTGAATGATCAGCACACCTATAAAATACCCATCCCAGCCTGTATCACATTCATAATACGCTTGTCCTGAAGGACTTCTAAAAATTATTTGAAGGCAGTTTTACCTCAGATCCTAATGCTGATGCTGTAAGCTCACTCACAATACTAGCAAGCAAGCCACAGGTATTAGAAACCAGATGTGAAGAGAAAAGTTCATTTTCTCTTCTAAGGCTGTTCCGTACTGGTAAAACAACAATGACCAACATCTTTTCCAGCACTTCCCGAAAGCTTGTCATCCCTGAAACATTTTCTTCACTCTGCAGTATGAACAAAAATAATGTTAAATGACATGGTTATTTAAAAAAATCAAAGCACAAACTTTCATATATTATAAGTATTAGGTGATTGAAATATCTGTGACTTCATACCAATACAAATTGTCTAGAAGGTGGGGGAAAAAACCTTAAAATTCTCAAAGCTATCATAGTATGTATTCCTTTGTCAGAAGAATTGATTAATGTTTCTAATTTCCTGAATGAGGTGGTGGCAAGTCTTTTACTGCATTGGAAAGATACCATATACAGGTGTCCTTCCCAGGAGAGGTCTCTTCTTTATATACAATATAGCCATAAGACCTATGAGCTTTGAAACTGTTGATAAAATTTTCTTCTGCAGTGTCTAAAAAAGAAACCTGGAAGCTTTATTGTTTTGGTGTTAGCAAAAAGAATCTTCTGTGCAAAGAGGTAAGACAAAACCAGTGATGCAATGATTATAAACACAGTTGTTCCTTGCTGAATGAAGACCATGAAACAAATCTAAGCTTAGGCATCTACTGTGTCTTCTGCCTAGCAGTGACATCTGCTGTTTCTCATAACAGTTATCCATGCTGAAAATCATTTCCCATGAGAAAAACAAAATCAGCTCTACTGATGGAAGTCCAAGGTTTATCTTTCTTATCACTTTGTCTTCCAAAAAAATACCCAAGTAGTGATATGAAAGTCAGCCAGGGGAAGCAAACCTGTACAGAACACTTTTTCCATCATCTACAGTTAGGAGGCTGCTGCATCCAAGATACAACTATTACATTTGCATTTAATAGTACCTCGTGGTTTTGGTATTTTCCTTCATTAATTTGTATGAATGCTTTCCAAGTCCATGAAAGCTTTTAGCACAATAATGGCCTACAGGACTATGTCCCCCAGCTTAACTGTGTATTTTTATGAAAAGAAGAAAATTTTCGACATTACATTTTGCTCTAAACTTCTGGTAATGGTAGACTCTACAACTACCCTTTATTTGCTTTTCTTGCATAATTCATAATTTCATACTATCTTACCCCTGTTGTCTTCCAAACTACAGAATACTGTTTAGTAGTCTCATTTCCCTGATTATCTTTACTGTTCTCATTCCTGTAAATCAATACTAAAATAACATAACTGCAACAATACAGCATTAAAGAGTTCTCAATTAGAAAATTTTAATAACTTTTGCTAGAACAGTATGAACTTGGATTCCTTTATTGACCTTTTTAAAAACTCCGGTTTGGGACATGAATTCTTGTTACCAAAGCTGTGTTGACTCTTCTTGAAAACACTAAGTCTATCCACATGTTCCTCCTTGTGATCACACAAAAAAGCTGAAAAACTGTTGCACAAAACACTATACAACAGAATACTACTGCAATTTAATATTCTAAGATAAAAAACATTCTGCTTAGACATTCTCCAAAGAAGAAATAGTTGGAATATTTCAGACAAAAATTTGAAAAAAATAAAAACCAGTAAGTTCCTGAACGGAGCCTTTTAGAAAGAAAACACTTAGGCGAATTCATGCACAACTTTATCAAGCAAAAACCTGCAGGTGCATAACAGCTTTTTGCTGCCAAGACATGGCTAAATTTTCAGAACACATCCTAACCTGACTAAGCTTTTCCATGTGTGCAACCAGAAGAGGAAAGCGGTGGGCCAGAGCAGAGTCGTTCTCAGTGCTGACTTGTTTAACCATGGAGCGCAGCAAGGCCTCTCCATCGTAAGCGATGGGAAAGATGGAGGTCAGCTTCACCGACGTGTGGCACAGGGCAGACATGACAGCAGCAAGGAGACGACTACTGGAGGTCTTGAAGTTTGCTTCCTGGATATCCTAAAGACAAAAAGAAATTAACAGAATGGCACCACTGCACTGAAACAACGGACAAGCTACTTCTGAAAGGAACTTTCTAGCTTTACTGTAATTAATAAAAATAATTTAGAGAAAACTTTCCTATGAATTTTACATTACCTTCTCTCATAAGCTTGAATTTAGATCTTCAAAATTGAAGTAATTAAAATTTCTTGGTTGGAATATTTAAAAATAATGAACTATAATTCATTATTTCTTTTGAAATGATAGTAACATTTGAAGACAAGGCTTTTCTTATAATTAAAAATTAAACAACTTAATTAGAGTAATATATTAAATAACAGATTCTTCCTTGAAATTGTATATGCTAAATAAATTTTCATGCAAAGCAGCAAACTGTTTACATCTCACCACAACCATAGCAAGCAACCAATGACACTGTTTAGGTGTGGGATGCTCATTCACAATAAGCAAAAGAAGAAAGCTGATTATAGAATAATATTTCCAGCTGCTTCTCGTGTACTTGGCTGGATCAGAGCACTTAACATAATGTTTAATAATGAGGAATTACTCAAGTACTAGCGATAAAATGGATGCTGTTAGGCAACATGCAGCAAGAGCAAGCACATATAAGGCTCAACACTGAAAAAGCAGGTGCTGACAGTAACCAGCACCACAATTTTCTTCACTGTTCCACAGAGAATTTTAAAAGCTAAAGAAGACAAAGTTCCTAAGCTCTTATTGAACTACATTTAGAGAACACCCCAAACAAACAAAACCAAAACCAAACCCAATACACAACAGAACTCAAGTTGCAAATCAGGATAAATTCAAAAATTAGCAATAGTTTTTAAGTATTAGTTTTTAAGTATTATTTGGCTTCAATTTGAGCAAAAGGGCAAGCTCAGCTGTAATATTTGCTTGTGCCATTTTAATGTACCTGGTCCAAACAGTTCAGCAAGTCACAAAGACATGCCCACTGGAGAGCCGGTGTTGGATAGAATGAATGGAAACAAGCTGTGAATGTATTATGGCATTCCTGAAGAACAGCTTCTAACAGACTGAGGGGCTGACTGAGATATCCTTGTGGATCATTGTCCAATTTCACCATGCAATGGTCAACTCCTTCAGATAAAATTTTTCTCAGCAAGGTCCTAGTTTTTCCAATGCAATCTGCTAGTTTGCTGGTTTCTTCTACAACTGCCTTAGCTGTAGCTACAAGATTACACAAAGAGAAGCATTAAATGTAAAATAATGAAACATTTTCATGTTAAAATACACATTTTTCATGCAAACAGAAAAACTGGGAATTTAGCAACATTATTGAATCAACACTGAGAGAACTTAATTCCAAAAGTAAAACAATGAAAGGGAGTTAAAGTCTATCAAAGAAACCTGAGCATTAAAAACTCACACTTTTCTGATCTTTTATAATATATACTGTATTTTAATGAGCATTCTTAAAATACAGGCATGAAAAACACACACAATCTTTCAAATTCACGATGTGCTCACCACCACAGCACACGATGTACAGAAACAGGAAAAGAGAAAATACAAATAGTCCAAAACTATTCAACTGACAAATCAAATGGGAAATTACACAGGTTGCAGTTTAAACAAGTGGTAGTAGAGTACTGAGATATGCAGACAATTGAAAATTTCCTGTTTCTGACAGCAGGTCTTTTAATTGCTCCAATAAAACCATCTGTGTGAACAAATCTATTTTACATCATAACCTACCTGAATACTTTGATCAAACCATAAAAGTCCTGTAGATTATTTGCTAATAAATATGAAACAAGTCAACTGAGAGGAATACCTGATATTGGATATATTTCACAGGTGTAGACCCTCAGCAACCTCAGGCAGCAAGTGCCCACAAAACGCAACCTTTCTAAATCCAGAAGAGTAGCAGTGTATTGGAAACCCTTCAGCCCACGAAGTTCTTCAACTCCCAGCACCAGTGTTGTCCAACTCCAGTGAAGAATGCTCAGTAAAGATTCAAAGCACTCCTATTTCAGGGTATGAAGGATATCAAAGAGAGATTTAGTGTTAAAAAACCAAGAAATTCCCGTCCTGCATCATTATTAGATGAAAGGCAAATAGCATCTGCATCTGTGTTTATTATAAAACACATTTATGTCTATACACATCTACCATGCAACACACAAATCCTAATTTGCTTGAGAATAAAAAAACCCACTTGGAATGCAGGGGACATATTTCACTGCAGTACCATGATAAAATCTATCTATAACCTGTATTAGAATATTATGTGTGGAAGCCTTTCAGTTATTTAAGAACTAAGAAATGTATTGTAAAGGAAAATTTTCAGTAAACTTTACTTGCTCTATCTACAGAAGAACACAACACCAACTTCTGACATATTACATCCTTGTAATAAAGTAGTATCAAGCATGTCTTCGCTTTGTTTTTAAACAATTATGATATGCAGGACCATAGCCTCTATATGACATTTACAGTACTTGAAAGCTAAACAGAAGCACATAATAGTTCACAAAAAATCTGAGGATTTACAAAGTGTTGTTTCAACTATCATTATTGTATATGGTCAATTTCATGAAGTTGTACCTCAGAAAGCAAAAAAAAATTTGGTGTCGAACAACAAAATGAAATCTTCAGCAAAAGTAAAAAAAAAAATCTTTTATCAGTGTACCCAACTTCTGCTTGAGAAAGCAAGCAAAAAACTTTAATTATTTTTTATTTAATCTTCCAGTTTCCTAATCATGTATGAACTTGCAGGAAACACAGAAGATTCTTGATAGTACTCACCACTGAGACAGTTCTGGCAAAAGATCTCTTCAAAATATGTACGGGTTCACTAGTTTGCTGTTTTCCTTTGGATGCACTGCCATCACTTGTTGGCAACCTGGAAGAAACATTTTAGAACTTATTAGAAAGCTCCATTTTTTTTACTTTTAGTAGTGTTTTGGGCTGTGTTTAGTTTTTGTTTTGGTTTTTTACTTTTTGTAGTTTTTACTGTTTTTATTGTTCAACTGGGTAATAAAAAAAAGTTTTAAAAATTTTAATTCTTAGAAAAAAAAGTTCAGTTTCAACATAGCTTCAACACAGCTTTTTCATATGAGTTTTCTAATCATTCTAGACCAGTAACGAAGTATCTTGAACTGTGTTCAACTGGCAGTACTGCAACAACTGAAAATGAGGTTGAGATTTAATTACATGCAATTATTACAAGTATCTACTGTATTTCCTCACATGACATCAAGACTAGAAATATTATTCCTTAAAAGAACACTGGTTTTGTGAAGAGAAAATAGATGTGGAAGTTAAAAATACAGACAGCATCTGTCAATGCAGCACCTTCCCTTTTGTGCCACTGACTGGTTTTCAGAGGCCTCAAGGCTTGTTTCCCTTTTGGCTACAGCCATCTCTCCAGAGAAATCACCCAAATGATGATTTTATCATGCCAAGACTTCATAGACATCAAAATAAAACCTTCACCTGAAGGGACAGGGCATCTATGGACAGAAACTTTAATGACAAAAGTGAGCTGTTCCATGAAGGAACTTAAAATTCTTCAATACCAATTCTCTTGCTATGTCCCTTCTAAGCATGCCCTTTCCCAAGTTCCAGAATCACCATGGAGGCCAGGGAATTATATACACACACAAAACATGAAAATTATGTCAGGTTTATATCTGAGGAAACCTGTAAAATATACTATCAACACAGTGAAACAGCTCCTGATTATTAAAACACTTCCATAACATTTATCACAGCATTGATAAGTTCATGGTAACTCATTGTAAAGCACAGTTCATTGCTGATTTTGGCTTTGCTTCATTTACATCATCTGTTCAAGAGTATACAGCTCCTAAACTGAGGGCTACCAAATGGAGCAGTGAACAATCAGTAAAATATATTACTCATGTTACATGAAATAGGGAGGTTCTATGGATATAAATGAAAATCTCAAAACTCACACAGGATGAGAAAAATAGCAAGGAAGTAGATGTAGGTACTTTTCTCAGACACACTTAATTCTTCCCTACATTTCTTATTTTTCAGATACTGATTTCCTTCACTTAATACAATAATATTTTCATGAAACACAGTTATAATTATTTAATGTTTCTATTTAAAAAAGATGTCAGTAAATTGCTCCAGAGGTTAAAATATTACCTGTACAGTAGTTGTGGAATCTGTCCTGCATTCACATCTGTACCATTATTTGATTTCTTGGAACTTTTAAACTGAAATACAACGCTGAAAGAGAAATAACCCAGTTATTATTCAAGTAGTATTAGAGCTCTTATTTTTCAATAAAAAATATTTAAAAAATATACCCATCATCTGTAGTAATAGAGGCCTGTCCATGAGATCCACAATCACTGCTAGGTCCTGATACTCTTGCCCAGGCTACATACCACCAGCCAGCTTGCAGGAGTACTGGCTCATCAAACATCATTGCATATTTCTCTCTGGGAGAAGTAAATGTTGGAAAATGTTAGATGTGGTTTTTTTTTTATATTAACTTTTAACAAATTATACCCTAATTATAAAATAAATTGAGAAATAATGGTATTAATTTGTATCTATTTATATTCAAATGCCAAAATTTTTAATCCTAAAATATTGTAGTAATTAAAAAATAATAATTCAGAAGGACCTACAAATGTCTAAGTTGCACTTGATCCTGAATTGTGAATCAAATCAATGATAAACAGAATAAGGAGACATTAAGTTCAATTAACACACATAAACCAAATTACATTCAATATCTAATACTGCAAGCAAAATATTAATTATAAAGTACTATACAATATTGATTTCAAAAAATGTTTGTAAATTACAAGAACTTATACATAAATTCCTAGTAATTACAGTAAGTATTAAAGAAATTAATATAATATATATTTAGGGGATTGATACATAATTTTTAAACCTGAAAGAATTAATCATGTAGCATTTGAAATTTAAAATACTTCATTACAGGGAATGAAAAAGCAGCTAACCCCAACCATATGCACAAAAGAACTGCTGCAATATTTTATCTTGTGGTCTCAACAGTGGAAGATAGGATTTGACTTGGATTTATATAAGAAGAAGAATTTGATTATTTTTCTTTTCTTAATTTAAATACCATTATGGTTTGGGGATGTATTGGGTGATTTATTACTTCCCTACCCACTTCAAGTGTTTTACATTACTTGCTACGAAATTCTAATGATGTAGATCATCTCTGTTGATACTTAAAGTGATACTAAAATGTGTACAGGGAAGTAAAAATTAAAATCAAGAAGCAGGTATAAGTAGGTAAGCTAAACAAACATCTTACCTGGCAGCACAATCATATGCTAAGACATCTGTCTCAGCAAGGAGGTCTCCATCTGTCTCATGATCTCCCCCATCAGGACCCAATTCAAACAACTGAAGTAAGAAAAAAGGTAAAATTATGTTTTAGGTATTGGAAATCTCATAATACCATTTTTTCTTGTCTGGCATTCTGGAAATCATATACTGCTTTTCCTTCCCAAAAAATAACTACTACTTAATATCACTGACAGGCAAAACTCCATTTGGAAGTCAGGCATTAACTGCTAAGAAATAGCAATTGACACTGACCTCCCAGCCTTATGTTGAGATATACTTTTAAGCGGAGAAACTCCCTAAATCTTGCAAACAAGACAAAAGCAGAGCATCTATAAAAGGCCAAGTTGGGCAGAAGTTGCAGGTTTTCCATCACCAACAGAACTGCACTATATAAACATAGGATATACTCGGCTTGTCTGGAAAGGGATATCTTGGCACTTTAGCAGAGAGTGTCAATAATATAAAGAGTTGGTGACTGGGACAAAACATGATACCTAAGAGAACTTTGTTTTCTTACTTTAAAATAATTTCTATGGTTTGATGATTTTAAAAAAGGACCACAATACATGCCTATGACTTCTTGCAAATACCTGTTTAATAGACAGCTTATTTCTGGCAGGACTGGCAAATCTTATCTTGGCTACAAGCTAATCCTAAACAAACTGAAAACATAATATTCGAGTATTATCATAACGTTATTACCTCTGGTATTTAAAAGACATGACTAACATTAACATGGCTATACTTATTTGGAATTCTCAGTCATGTTAAACTAGAATAAAGTGCATCTACTTATTTTGGATTTCCTGTTGACTTATGCAAATAATACTGCTAAGCATGTGTCATCCATTTCCCCTAGAACAAACCTCAACACCTATTCATCTGAAAATAGAGCAAGGAAATTCAATAATCCACTAAATGACAAGTAGGAACAATAACATGTTCTGAATATGCAAATACAAACATCTAATAGAAATCTCAGATGTAACATCATCTTTTATCAAAATCCTTATTAAATATAGGAGGCAGAGAACACTTACCTGAAACCAGAGCTCTGACACCACAGTGTGTGTAAGAGGTGTATTTATCCAAAGCCAGATTTATTTATTTTAAGATAATCAGCAGACATGCTCCACCCATAATCATGCCTGTATCTGGCAGAAAGTTAATTGTATTTGGTGCCATTTGCTCTGAGTTCAAGAATCCCAGCCCAGAAGCTATTCAGACAGCAGTCTGAGAAAGAAGTGGCAGGGAAAGTGGAAAGCAATGGCTCCTGGTAAGGACTCTTTGTCCTTTTGAGAACAGCTCCTCATGCATCACGTAAGATGGGATTTTAACCTGAAGCCCACAACACGAATTTTCTGCTGGTAGACCTTGGAGCTTTGGGTAAATAGATCACAAAACCATTCAGACCACTAAAATACCTGCCCAAGATACCTCTAAGATGGCACATCATGTAGTAAAGAATGGGCCAATTTGTGAAAAGTAAGAACGGTGATTTTCTCAGCTCTCCACTGTGCCTGCATAATGCTTTCTGCTTACAGTAAACCACTCATTCATCAAGAAATAAAACTAATCACGGTTTTAGACAGCATTACTGAAGTTGTGATTTTGAGACATAATATTGCTTAAAACAAAACCAAACCTCCTACCTTTATTTTAGCAGTGTATTCACCTCTACCACCAAAGAGACCAAGACCACCTAGCAATATATCTGTATCAGCACAGAAACGGATGGCTTCGACCGAGTGGGCTGAATAACCCCAGCCTCCTCCATGACCTGCAGAAGAAAAACCCAACAACAATATAATTAATCTGTTGCTCTGCAAGCTGATCAGTTTGTGCTATAAAATTTTAGCGTGTACATACTTTCAAATCTGTTAACAACACTGTAGTCTTCTTTAGAATAAACTTTCATTACTGCTTGAGTCTCTTCTTCTGTATTCGCAACACCCATTTTTAAGTCTTGCATAGCAGCCAAAGTATCAAGGCAACCTAAAAGAAAGCAAAACCAATAAGAAGGCAAATTCTCTCACTGTTGATTATAATCATTGAAATGGAAATGCATACTAGTTAAGAAAACCAAAGCAATCTAACTGTTTTGTCCCTAAACCACACATATGCTACTGTTGGGGGTTAGGTTTCTTTCCTTTTTTTTTCCCTTTTGACTTACAGAATTTTTCTCAGAAGTTGCTCAGAAACACTAACAACTGTGTACTGAAGAAAACAAAAGAAGTGGCCAAGCACAGGGGAGGAGGGTTGTACTTCCCTTATCTGGGAGTTTCCCTCTGAGGGGCAGAGATACTTAGAGAAGTGGGAGAATTGGGCTGATAAATATCAGGGCTGGGTTAGCTGCTCTCTCTTGGTTTCAGAGATGGAAGGACTGTCAGAGCTGCTGCTTGGGGAAGGGAATTCACTGCTCCCGCTGGAGATCAGACCAGAGCTGCTTCTTCTGCCGTGGGGTGAGCCTCTGCTTGTGAGAGCAGCCACTGAATTGAGACGGTATTAGCACCCACCTCANGGGAAGGGAATTCCCTGCCCCCGCTGGAGATCAGACCAGAGCTGCTTCTTCTGCCGTGGGGTGAGCCTCTGCTTGTGAGAGCAGCCACTGAATTGAGACGGTATTAGCACCCACCTCATTAAAAGAGGGACCTATCACCAACTGCTCTGGTGTCCGGGATCCTGAGCTCGCCTCTCCCTGCCCTGCTCAGAGCTGGGGCCGTCGCTGCCCCACTCCCCACTGCTTCTTTGGCACTGCTCCGAGCTACTCTACGCTGTGAGGCTCCGCATCCCCTGACTCACCACATTAAGCTTCCGGCTAACGCCATGGAACATCTGGCACACCTCCCTTAGCCTCGAGGGTTTCCCTTCCATGGCTCCCACTCTGGGCCGAGCCGCCATGGCTCTGCGCTCCCCTATCCCGCCCACAGCGCCCCCTGCTGGTGCGGGGGAATCACGGCCCCGCCCTGCCCGCCGGGAGCCAGCAGCGCCCCCTGCCGGCCGTGCCCAGAACTGCACCGCTGGGGAAAGTGCCTGAGGCCGAGAGAGCCTGGGACTGGGTTCCTGGCTCTCTTTGTTGTTAAATGCCATGGTTGTTGTTTGTTTGCTGTATTTAGTAAAGAGCTGTTATTCCTATTTCCACATCTTTTTGCTCAGAGCCCCTTAATTTCAAAATTATAATAACTCAGAAGGATGAAGTTTACATTTTCCATTCCAAGGGAGACTCCTGCCTTCCTTAGCAGACACCTGTCTTTCAAACCAAGACAGCTACCAAGATGTTTTATATTTTTGATTAGGTAAAGGGTCATTGCCGCAGCATCTCAAGGCTTGCTACTGAACATAAACTTAATTTATTATCCAGAATAACAAACAAATTAGATTAAACCTACTTCTCACCTTAACTAATGGCAAATAAATTGTCAGTAACAATTTTTCCCTTTTTACACTTATATTACCCAAAAAGAATAGAAGTAGGAACTGAATTACGAGCAGATTTTCAAGTCTTCACAAAAGGTGTTTTGCTTCATACATAAGCACCTAATATGTCTTACTTTGACACAGACACAAAAAAGTACTGTTCAGGTTTGAAAGTTATCACATCTCTAGCACACAATAAAGTGAGCAGGTCAAGGAACGGATGACATCAAAATCAGTAGACAGGTTAAAATAACTTCCAAAGCTGTGCTTTGAAGTATTGGGTATGCTATATATGGCCAGTTTATACATGAACACAGTGTACTTAAGTCTTGCATTTCTACACTACAAAAAAACTACAAAAAGAAATAATATTTCTCTTAGTGACTCATTATACAAAACTGCAAAGATTGTATTTTATTTTATATACTGCATTCACTTTAAAAAAAAAATCACTTACTGAAGATCACTTTTTTCAGGTTTGAGGGGTTTTTTTTGAGATTCCAAGTTAAGAGTACTAACTTTATTTAACAGACTTTATGCAACTTTTTAAACTGCAGATCTAAGAAGGTCTTAATTATGAAGGCATCTAACAAGTTTCTCCAGAACTCTAAAATCGTCACACATTATTAAGATGGCAGAAGATAACTACATCAACTAAATTATTAAAGTTAAGAGCAATGGTGAAAGGCTACACAGTAAAATGTTAACCGAAAAAGTCAGGAAGTTTTTAGATTACAATTTATTTATGCATTAGGTTATGTTACTTTATTGCATCTAAGGTTCTAACTCATGAACTATAAATATATACCTAGAATATGCAAAGCTGCATGAGATCTGGTGGTTAGAGCTTTGGAGCCTGTTGGCAGAGCAAGTTCTGGACTCAAAATACTACACCGGGATTGCATGTCTGGAGCTGAGGGAAGCCTGGAATCAGCAACTACTGCATTGTAACTCCACAGTTCCCTGGCATTCGGGCGAAACCTAGAGCAAGAAAAAAATAGAATGAACAAAACCTTTCATCGACTGAAAAAACCCAAAACCTAACCAATAAGTAAATTTTTAAGATATATAACATAAAATTTAGATCTGCTGGTATAAACTCTTGAAATTGAGCATCACTATTGCAAATACATGAAAACTTTACTAGCTTAACACTCCAGCAAATGAAAAGACAGAATAACATGATTATACTTCAAGTCAAACAGTCATATTATGGGTTTAGAAATTTCAGAAAATATTAAGATATTTCTCAAAGCTAACACATTATAAAACAGTATTAGCTATTCAGAAGTATGAAGTAACTAGCAAAATTCTGAATAGAATGGCAAATGTGCTCAAAAATTTTAAAGATGCCAAGTGAAACTAAAAAGCTTACCTTCAAATAAGAGAAAAAAAATCTTGAGGAATCCAACGTATTTTGTTTGGGCTTTTTTAAATGAGTAACATCGCCTCATGAGTTTTTAAGGGATTATAAAAAAGGGCAGCATAAACAAGGGAATACAAAGATTTTTTATAATATAGATTAACACACAAAAAAAAGAAAATGAAATCTTTGAAACCACTGTGTAAAAAGAGAGACAGTAAGAAGACATAAGTCTATGGGAATGTTCTGAAGAAGCACAAAAGGAATTTTCACATGGCACACTTTTAAAAATCTAATGGGGAAATAAATAGTTTTAACTAAAATTATTAAAGGGCACTCTATGTATTCAGGATTTTAACAAATTAGCAATATTCAAATTTATACACACCTGTGACATTCCACAACCACTTAAATTTCACTAAGAGATTAAGTCACAAAACTTTGAAGAAAGCTGCATGTCATCAGAATGCTATCTCTGTACAAGAAACTAAATCCATAATTTAAATAGGCATTAATTAAAATGTCCAGAAATATTAATATACTAAACACTTAACTATTAATGGGCATATTTATTAACATGTCTCTTCTTTGGACTATTTTAGTATTTTCTATTGAACAAGAATGAGATATAACAGAGAAATAAATCTCCACTGTCTCAAAAAAAATCCAAAACTTAATCCAAGTTAAGTATTTAAGTTCTAGATTTAGTTCTACAGTCCCCAAAACACTGCAAGACAATAAAATAGCTCAATTCATGTTTACCCATAATATATATCATGTGACATTATACTTCATCAAGCTGAATAACTATTTTATTGTCTTCAAGTTGAGTATCATTATCTTACCTCCCCTGAAACCTGCTGCATTCCCATGGCCATTGACAGCTGGTTTATTTCACAAACAGTCTTTCAGTGGATTTAAAAATGCTGAAAATATAGAACTCTAAGGGATGTGGGTGCTACTCTTATTTCGAATCTTAGCATAATTTAAGTAAGAACTGAACCAGTGAGATTCAAACAATCCTGCAGATGTGTAAAACGCAGGACTACAACCATCCAAGGTACTTCCTATGTCATACAGAAACATGACTGGCAAACACATGCTTCAATGTTAATTGGCTGTTAGGTTCTTGAATCTCAATTTTGGATGAAGACATCCAAAGTAGGATGCAAGTAACTTTCAAAGACATGATCCTATGAGATACCATCTTTTCCAGATGAATACTGGCAATACTAATTCCCTGCATCACTCTAACTTGTTTTGTCCTCCAACAATTTAAACATCATCAAGCTCTTGAACTCAGATGGAAGTTCAGATTTCTCTCCAAATCCTAGCTAACAAAGCTTTTAAATTGCTATAGAAGAATTAGATGTTATAGTTCTGTGTTGGAACAAAGGTCTATTATCTATATTTGCTCAAAGACGACATTCCAAAGACTGAAATAAATACTGTTGATCTGAATATCTATGCCATCTAAATAAACACCTTTATTTTGACCTCTCAAAATGCCAGAACTGAAAAGAATACCATTGCTACACCCCTTCTCTAGTGGTCTTAAACACTGATGCCTGACAGAAGAAAAACAATTTAAGACACACACCTATGGCAAGTGAATATGCAAAGAACTTATTCAGTCAAGTGTTGAGTAGACCAAGGAAAGGGAATAAAGAGAGTAAAGAAACAACAGATTTGAATCCCCAAAATATTATGAGACTGTAATGACAATGATGCAAATAGAAAAGAAATTTTAAAAATGCAGGCAAGAAAACATGCTTCTTTTGGGCTTACTTGAACAAACGATTGAAAAAATGTGAAAAGTACTTACAGAAGACTAAAAATTGTTGGGGTTTTTTTTCATTTACAGGGAAATATACATAATCAAATCTCCAGCTTTGCAAAACATTTTTAAAAGGATTTCTATATTACTATTTTAATAGCTATAATCCACACTTGCCTCCAAATAACATCATAGACAGGATCCAGACACACACCAGAACCTTGAAGGTCTTCCTGCTCAGAATCATTGAATGTTTTGCAACTGCCATCTACTTTGTTTATCAGAAGACATTTAAAAGGAGGAGGTTCTGATATCGAAGCTGGTACCAAACCTAGATCAGGGAGCAAAAACAACAAAGAAACAGGAAGACTCCACTCATTAATGCTTCATGCTTAGAAAATGCCACATAATACAGTGGGGAAGAACAGATACACTGCTACAACAAAAAAAAAACCCAAGGTAGTAAGATTTAAATGTAAGTGAAGGTTAGACTTGTATATTATTATGATCATCATATGCAGTAAAACTAAACAACCACAATATTTTCATGCCCTCCATGTTTTTGACTTGTTGCTCCTCTATTGTTTACACCACTGAACCCACTTTCTCCTCCAGTACTTCTATAAGCATTTCAAATAATATGGAAGAGCTCTTGCCTATTATATGCCTGCTTGCAAATATCTCTGATGTAGCAAGCACATGAGAATTAATGAGAGCTTCATCGATCCGGAGAAAAGTCTGGTCTCCACTTGCTCCAATCCATGTAGCTTTGCGTCCATATTTGGAGCCTATGTTAGGCATAGGTGCTGGTTTTGCATTCCAGTAGGGCATATCCAGAATTGGTCTGCCAAGCTGACCTTTCTGTAGCAAGAATCAGTAAGTGACAATAACAGTTAGTCTCAAAGATGGATAAACTACTTCAATAGTTTTATCATATAAAACTGCTAAGTTGGATGACAATTTACTACAAAACTGCCTTCAAAATGCAATGGCTGCTCCAAGTGAAGTGTTACACATTGAACAACAAGGAAGGAGTTACTGACAGATATATACTCTTCCCTTTTCAGTTAGGTTTTTGAGTAAAATTTTTGTTAAATACAACTCAAACTCTCTATGATGGATAACCCCCCTCTCCATCTTCGGAATCAAATACAAAAGTATTATTTTCTCACAGTGTTAAAAAAATTTGATTAATGTCACTGCTAAACAAGGAATTGATTTGTAAGAAAAAAATATCTATATTCAAATAGGTTCAGATATATTCAGATACACAGTCCAAGTTCCATTCAATTCTGAACTTACATGGAGTAAGTTTCATAGAGTATAGCCTTTTATACCTCTTAAAAGTATCTAGAGATTGATTAGTACATCAAACATGAGCCAAAAAAAAGCATAAAGTGCCTCAGCAAACATTTCTGCACATACTCATTAACAGTTATCTGGAGATCTAAGGTCTCTTACCTCTATGTACAACTGGTTTCTGAGATGGACCAACAGTTCTTATAGTGCACCTAAGTACGTATAAAGAACTGCTCCCAGAAACCTGCTCATACTCCATCTACCTCCCTCAGGGACAGAAAATGCACTGCATGCCAATGAAGTTAAAATGATCAGAGAAAAGAAAAATGCATATACAAATGTCTTCTGTTCAGCACGCTACTCATCTTTCTTTCTTCACAACAATATAAGTTAAAGACATTTTCAAGTAACATGCTTTATTTTGATTTTGTCTTGGCTTTATAAAGCTTTCAGCAAACTTTCCAGTACTACAATATTAAAACCAGACACAAAAATCAAGTGGTCTAAATATTGTCTATAAATATATTTTCTTTTAGAGAAAGGGTGAAAAACCCTCAGTCAAATAACAAAGCTTTTATAGCCCATTTCTGAGAGTCACTTTGGTTTTTCAGGGGCCAAGAGTCACTGCAAGAGAACAAAACTTAAACCATTACATGCTCATGTCAGTTTTGACAGGAACATAGACACCAAAGCTCCTGCCTAAAGTTAGAAAAACAACAAAATATTGCTTCCTTTTAATTCAGGATATGCCTTTCTACTTTCAAAACTTCAGTCTTCTTAAATTTTTTTTTTTTTTGTAAGAATACTTCAGAAGTTAAAATTTCTCTTCTGTTATGTTTGGCAGTACATAGTTTTTAAAACATGTAAAAATAGCTCAATACCTATATTCTAGGTATTGTATTTTGCAAAAAGACCCCACTAAAAACATCGGAGGGAACGTGCAAACAACAGATGACTCTGCAGAGATCACTATAAGCGGCATCTTTGCAAACACAGAGAGGCACAGAGGGAAGTAAACAATGTTTAAATGCTTGTTTAGTGAATATAAGAATGGATTCCACATGGACATGGTAAAACATACACCATGTGGACATGAAAGAAGACTACTGGAGTTGTGCTGTGTTATACTCAGCAATAGCCCCTCCCCTCAAGTGTAAGTGGAACTTCTACAGCTCACTGCTGTTTCTATGGAAGAAACCAGGACACTTTTTTCCATCAAATGGAGACAGGTAACAGACTAGGCAACATTTACTTAGAACCAAGCTTGAAACAGTAAGAGTTTGAGACAATGGTGCACCTTATAAAGTAACACTGTTTTAAATCACCATCTTCAATAAAATATAAAAACCCCCAAGAATTCCTAGCCTCATGCTTTTCTAACCAGAACAATACTAAAGGCTATATTTTAAAACATAGCAGGCACTGAAGACATGCAGAAGTCATGCACGGCTCTGTAAGAGCAAGCATAAGCAGTCTTGAAAAGTCTCTGAACAACACATTAACTACTAGCTTATTCCCATAAATAAATAACGTTTCCTTACTGAGAAACTTCCAAATGTGAAAACCTGGCCATCCATTAAGAGAATAGCTGTGTGGTTGCTCCCAGCAGTAACTTGTGTACTAGGACCTGGTAATGCTTGCACCAAAGTGGGACATCCCCTATATAAAAATAAATTAATTCTATATCAATACATGATCACGCAGCATACATTAGTATTATAAGTATTTCAATCGCCGTGAAGTATATTCACTATATTCACATAATGTAGAAAATTAAAGCCAAGGAACATCTTACATATTAAACTAACAGAGGTTTTAAAGACTGCACCAGATAGTCAAGTTTATGCCCTTATGTTACAGGGAAACAGATCAAGCACCCTCTCTTCAGTTAAACTCAGAAATCAGCACAGAATAAGAACTATTCATTTAACATATAATCCCAGAACTATAGTTGTGCACATAGAATAACATATATGTGTGTAACTTTCTGTGAATAGAAAAAATATTGCCATGAAATATAGCAGTAAAATATGCTCTGAGAACTTGACTTAAGCACTTAAAAAAAAATTCCCTGGAAGCAAACAAAGCCTTATATGGGCTGAAATTCTACTACAATTACCAGAAGCAATATTGCTACAGCACTCTTAAGATCACTGTCTAGAGAATTATAAAATAAATAAAGGTCTACTCCTCTCCATCAGCTCCTCTCCCATCAAACTCAGACTCAATAAAGAATAGATCCCTCCACACTATTTCCCAGAGAGATATGAGAAGGTCTAATCCATTTGTCTCCAAATATGGACAGACATAAGAAAATAAACTTTCCATTTCAGTAAAAATGAAGGAAAAAAAAAAGACAGGGTGTCCAAGATGCAAAGAAAGATAACTTGAACAAATGACTTGGAATAGAAAGAGCATGAAAGAGTAACAAAGTATGAGACCCTAAATTTTTCATTTCAATCCCAACAAAGAGAACAGAAACCTGCAAGACTTTGACTCTCATAATGAATGTCTCCCCAGACTTAATATTTCTTGGGAAGTTAGAAAGACTGAATTTGAAGAACAAGTTATTCCCACATAGTTTTATGCTTGGAAACCGGGCTCAGAGTTATACGGAGGATGACAGCACTATGTGAACTTACTTTCAAACACAACCTTTCAGAAGCAGGGTGATCCAGCATAAGAACAAATTAGTTTACATTTCATTATAATTATAACTGCAGTTTAAAAAGGCCCCTAGTAATTGTTTAGCAGCTGATGTGCTAAAAGACATCAAATTTCAGATTTTGGCTGAACTGCAGGTGAAAATAGAAGTCAAGAAAGTATGAGGAAGGTGAAGCATCATGTCCAGCAGAAAAAGGGTAGATGGGAAAATATGAGCATATGACAATGTGCAACAGAGGAATGTAGCACGAAGATAGGTTGATGACCTAAAGAAGGATGAACACAGGTATACAGAAAAATTATACTTTGGTGGTAATGTAGCTTTCAGAGGGTGACCAGTGGAGATGGAGGCAGGGAGAATGGCAGAATAAAATTAAGCAGTGGATGTACAACATGACACTGAAATGCAGATGTTTTTCCTGGTCTGTAGGCATATGGATTTGGACATCAATATGATTATACACATTAGGCACAGAGTAAAATTTAGGAGCACCAATGATGAAATTATAAAAAAAAAACCAACCCAAAAACTAGCAAAACTTTACATTTGTGTCTCATTAACTTTAAGGAAACTCAAAAACACATCACATCATAAATAAAACAAAACTAGTGACTCATCCAAAAGCACGCCTGTTAAAACAAAGTTTGTTTTATCGTGTTTTTCTTTCTCTCCCTCAAAATTATGATAGCTTCAGACATGGAATTATCATTCACATATTTTTTTTTTAAAGTGGTGAATATTTTATCTTTTTAATGTTTAAAACAAAGCTATTATCACTATTACTATTTATCTTTCTGTTTTTCCAATTACATCTATCAGCAATGCTATATGAATGCTGTGTTTGACAGTCTCTTGGCAACAGCAGAACAAAATCAAATAAGCCTCTAATGCAGAGAGATGAAACATTACCCTCTTAAACAGCTTTTTCATTAAGATTACCCAACTTTTGGAATGGCCAACTACAGTCTAACAGTTCATTTAGAAATTAACAGAAAAAATATTAAGATACTTAGCCATATAAAATACACATGAATTGCAGAAACCTAGTTTTCACTTCATAAAAGAGAGATTTCAAAAAATACAGTAAGCCAGTTTGACTAGTGCACATGGAATTTAAAACCTGTGACACGATTCAGTATTTCCCTATCCCCTGAAACAACACAGAAAAAAATACATGCTGAAGAGTCTGAGAGACTCTGGGCAAAGCTTTAACAACAAAATTTTCTCTTTCTGAATCAAAGAAAAACAAGTACTATTCTGGGGTGGAGTGGAAAGACAAAATCTGTGGTCAATCACAAAAGACCAATCTCAGCTATAGAGAAAGTAACCTGAGATCCCTTGGGAAAAAGTAACAGTAGCTGACTAATTGAGCAGATGTACACGCATCAGCTAACTCAGGATCGTGAACAGAGTCCAGATGCATTCTGGCTGTCCAAATGGAAACCCTCTTCCATCCCGAAGGGTAAGCATTTCTGAGAACAGTTGCAGTCTTTGAAAATTCATAATGCATGACCTGTTTGAACAATCGCTGTCCATGGTACTTGTACAGCCAACAGCTGCCTGCCAGGTCCCAAGACACGTCACTTGGGGCAGCTGACCATGGTGCCATAAACATGGGTTCACTGGGAACTGTCACTGTGTAGTGGGCAAGGGAAAGCCAGCAGCAACTTCTGTCCATTGCAAGCAGAGTTGGACAATTTAATTACAGAGAAAATGGAGATTTTTGTATTTTAGTTGTGACTCCATTTTAGAGGAAATTTCTATTTTAAAGGAAAAGATGTAAATATAACCTGCACTCCACCACTGGAGCAAAATATTCAGAAAATACACCTAGAAATATGGTCATAACAAACAGAGATGATGGACACTTTTTTTTCCCCCTGGAGTTAACAGAATATAGTCTCTATCTTCAAGTGGAACTTAGCTGACCATCTCTGGAAGGTCTCATCAGTTTTGGCTTATGTTACTGCTGGACCTTCGGAAGCAAAATCTCGTCAAGACTGTATCACTTCAGTCATTGCATTTTTGGAGCTCAGCTGTCACGTCATACACTTGCTACTGGAGTGCTGAAGTCAAGAGTTTTTGTACAAAACAAAAAAATGCAGACAGATTTTGAACAGTAACAGAAAGATCCCGGAGTTTTATCTTCCAGCTTCTTGAGAGAAGCATCAGCAACAAACAGACCTTTGCTTACCTGAGCACAATACATGCTATTTTTCACCAAGACTAGATACTGCAAAGCATTTCTTGCTTCCACTGAGTTTCTATTCACCAGCATCTAATTTGAGGAGAATATAAACACAGACTGACAAATCTTTCATGTAGTGAATAGCTCATCAACATCTGCCACTGTGGATGTTACAACAAAAAGCCTACACTGGCTCATTTAATGGCTCCAGCTTACTGATGGGGCATGTAATCTACCTCATTCCTACTGAAGTAGAGGAAGAATTTGTGACATTTACAATATTCTAATAGACGAGTTCAGAATCCTCTTAATTAAGGAGAAAGGCATGTCTGAAAGGGTGTTCAGAATTTAAAATACTTGAACATTTTCAAGACTTTTAAAAATATAGTCTCACTAAAGGTCTCTGAAAGGATGCCTAAACAGTACTTTTTTTCCCTCCTCTCTTTTCTCTCTTTCTCTCTCCCAGAAATACAGTAGATCTCAGTTTCCTGGATTCAGAAGATGATGCTCTCCCTGAGGTCAATACAGGCAATGTGACACACTGCATGACTGACATACCACTGACCTGGCAGGAGCTGGCCATCTGAGCACCACTGCATCCCAACTGAGGTGGAACTCTGCATAAGGATTCCCTGTTTCCTTCTCTGAATCCCTTACTGTGAGGACAGAGGAGAGATCTCTACTTAAAGCTGGAAAAAGAAGTACATCAATGAAGAAATTATAATTTGAATGATGGTGCTAAATAGCAATATAGTACTATAGCCAGTTCTCATGCATAGAACATACTCCAAATTTCTTCAAGGGTTTTTTCAGACACTTTCTAGGGTCTGATGTAGATACAAAGGCCCGTGCCAAGTCACTTGCACCTCCTCAGATTCTACTTTTGGTCAAGCACTATCCTTCAGCACAAGATTTTTCATGTTCTCGTTCGGGATCTCACTTGGAAGTACTATTGATCTTCATCTACTTTCTATCTAAATAAGCAACAGATGTAGGGTTTACCACCTGAAATACTGACAAATACAGCAGAGAGCTCCGAAGCCTTCCGAACAGCCAAGCGTTTTTATCCAAGTTGGAAATAGGTGACATAAGTTACAAGTACAAACGTCACTGCCGTGTGAGTACCTCTTCAGTCTTTAAGACAGAAAATGGCCTTATTCTAACAGCAACTTGAATTGCTAGTTTAAGTCATTGTTCCTTGGAACAAATACCAAAGAATTTCCAGGGAGGAAAAACAAAGTACTTGTCAGTGATATGACTCTATCACAGACAGAAACCCAGACTGCATTCACCAGTCTAATGCAAACTGAGCAGAGATAACATTTCAGAGACTACTACCAGGTACTGCAGGCAATACAAGGCAATATTTTCAGTATACAGGCTTTCTTCCCTCTCCCCCTTTGGCTTAGTGAATCCAATGCAAGTTTCAAGATGATGAAGATTTCTTCAGGAACATGACAAAAGAAAGGATTTATAAGTCTCCAAAGAGATTAAGAGGATAGATGTTCAGTAACTTTCACCTGACTGCTACAAGAGAAATGAGAGAACTGAAGACAGGTCATGGATGCTCCTCTCTGTATGCCTTTAACATTAGGATACTGAGCATTACTGGACATACACAAACTCTGCAAGATTCCTGCTTTAGAAATCCCCATCGTGTGCATTATATGGCATATGCACATGTCCAAAGACCTAAATCATATTTCCTTTTATGGCAGGACAATGGTTTTGTATTTATTTTAATGAACAGATAAGACTCTAAGCATGAGATACTAAGGATGAGATTGAGTTTCACATTAAAGACATCTATATTTAATTATCTACGATCTCACTGTAATCAATGGAGATCAAGTTTACAGAGCTATTAAGCATACCTGAAGCATGTAAGCAGTGGCTGGCTAGTCAAATACTTCTCCACACGCTGGTAAATTTTCTATTTCCATTGACCACAGAGTAAGCCCATAATATTTTTCTGCCAACACCCATAAGAAGTTAACTCCAAAATGCAGCTGAGACCAAAGCTTAGTGATTTCGTTGGGGAGATTATTGATGAGCAAAAAATGAGACTTCATCATAACTGAACTGAGCTCAGTTGGTGAGAGCATAGTGCTAGTAACACCAAGGCTGTGGTTTCATGCCCATACAAGCACTTACAAGTTGGACACAATGATCATTTTGGGTCCCTGCCAACTCAGAATATTCTGTGAACTCTTATCAATGATTGAACAGGAACAGGTTTATCTAGGTTTACAATATCATACTATTTGAATTATTGCATATGTAGTATTTTACAGAAATAAAAAATGAAATCTTAATGAGACTTCAATGTCCCATATGAGACTTTAATTCTCATATATATGCATGGCGAATTAAAGAGACAGAAGTCTATTATCAAAGCAATGCTAATAACTGTGCACAGAAGCTTTCATGCATTAAGTAAATTACTTATACATTACCAGAGTACTGTTATTGTATCAATATTTAGGGGGTTATGAGAAGTAAGTGCGGAACAAGAGCTTTTCAACTTTATTTGGTCTATATTTGCATTTTCACACTTGCTAGCAAGAGAGAACCAGAAAATTAGCCATTTCTTATGCAGCAGTACAGTAACACACAATCATGTCCTCTGATTACCAGCTTACCTGGAATTAACATCACCATGTCCAAGTTGACCATGCTGTCCATATCCAAATGTGTAAACATCACCATTCTCCATCAAAACCACTGAAAAACAACAAAATATTTTTCTGACATACACATATGACATGGCAGTGTAACAGTGCTGGTTACCCTTCTGAGTAGCACTTAATGATTCCCAAGAAATCCAGACCAGATTCCACAATCCATAACAACTAGCACCTCTATGCAGGAGTAGAGCTCTGTTGTGCAGATGTTTTTAAACTGGCTCCAAAACTGCTTACAAGCTTTGAGGTAACTCAGTATGTCCTTTTCACTTCTGAAGGACATGGAGTTGCCTTTCATTGCTGGAATCAGGGAGTTTATGTGAGGATTTGGGTGGTGATCTTACTTTATGCCATAAAATGGAAAAAAAAAAATCTATCTAGGGGAGTTTAGGCTGTGTATTAAGAAAAGCAGGACATTGCAATAAGCTCCACAGGAAAACGGTCACAGAAGCCTGAGAGAGCTGAAGAAGTGTTTGGACAATACTCTCAGGCACATGTTGTGATTTTTCAAGATGGTCCTGTGCACAGCCAGGAGTCAGCCTCAATGATCCTTGTGGGTCCCTTTTAACTGAAGATATCCTATGTTTCTATGACAGTGTAGTAGGCTACAAAATGACCCCTCCACATTTTCATTTTTTAGCACTTCTGCATACATCCATATTAAAAACTGAACACAAAGCACTGATGACACATACGACAACCTTAAAAAAAAAAATCTCTATAATAATATACATTGATTAATTTTTTTTTACCTGAATGGTGAAATCCACAACTGACTTGTACAGCTCGCAGTTCACAGTCAAAGCGGACAGCCCCTGGAGGATACGTTGTGATTTTGCTGGCATCCTTCTCACCTCTTTCTCCACTTCCATCTATAAACAAAACTTACAATTATATCCTATGCATTTTAATAAAGTTATATTAGAAGAAAGAAGAAGAGTAAATAACTCCCCACTCCACCACTTGTAAGGTAGAAGAGAGAACTCACAGAGTAGCAAAAGAGCTCAAAATGCAGCATCAAAGCAGATGTGGAAGATGACAGAAACTATTTTTAAACAATTTTATATAAAGGTACACATTGAAAAATTTCCTCTAAAGCAGAAACTTCCCAACGAGCAGACAAAAACAACAAAAAAACCTCAGAAAATTCAAACTCAGAAGCTTTGCTTAAAAGCCATCACTTTCATTCTTCAAGGTAGCATTAGTAAGTAGGCAACACTGTAATTAAACTCAACAGGCAGAGCCTAGTCTATCCTTTCCAATTACTACTCTTTAAGGAGTTTACTTGACCCCAATTCAGTCAGAGAGCCCCTGTTTTAAGGAGCTAACAATTATTTACACAGCTCATTTCCAACAATGAAGACAGCTCTCCAAGAACATGCCTATTCCCTGTCTGCTTCCCTGCATTTTTAGACAACATTTCTGTGATTTCCTTTAGTAAGCACGTATGTGTTTAGTAAATATGAAGTGCATTATTGGTTCCTAAAGTCAAACTGCCTCCACATTGGACAAAAGCATGGAAGTGCAATGTGTTATTCCTAAATTTCTTGCAAACTACCATCTTCTCCAGAAATCAGAATATTTTGATCATCTGTTGAACTTCAGTCACCCTCTATCTAGTATAGGGAAATGATAGAAACACATGAAGCAAGAAATAACTGCACATAAAAGACTGCACATTCTCTCTGTGGTAAGTATGAGCATTGCTCTATTAACAAAACTGATACAGGGAAACAACTGCTGCTCAAAGAATTCAAGGTATTGTTAATTTAGATCTATACTTAGAATTTCCACTGGTTTTCCTGAATAATCATCAGTGGAAGTATGAACTTCAAGACTTCATTATTCCCTCTGTGAAGCATAGCAATTACAGACTCACCACATTTTAAAATATAATTCTGCTTTGATACATATTGCTTAAAAATTTCTTTTAATTGCAGAGAAACTTCTGATACAGTAAAGTCATTTCACACTTTTATTACGTGCCAGTTTTAAAAAATCTTACTGTTCTAAGAATAAAGCTGTTTTCTAGTGATGAATTTAGAAATTTATAAATCTGCATGTAGCTCACATCTGTAAAGAGCAGTGTGTATAGATACTAATGGTTTTGAAGAATTAGACTTAAAAGCATAGGTAAAGTATCCCTTTGACACAGGCACAATGTGCTGGTTATGTTTAAACTGGAGACATGGTTAAAAAAACCTGTCTCTCAGAATTGCCATTCTGACGTTGTCTACTATTAGACTGCACACAATTAGAAAAAATGTCTCAGAAGATCTGTGTGCAGCTTTTCTTTTCTTGTATTAATAACAAAAGTAAATATAAGGGGACAGAATCATCGTTTAACAACAACCCCCTCAAAAATACAGCTTTCCTCTTGGTCCTGTAGTTCTACCTCAAGCAGCTCACAGTATTTTAGTTAAGTTTTATTACTTCCCAAATACAGTACCTTTGAACTTTTTATGCCTACTTTTGCATTTAACTCCATGTGCCAAAATAATCAGGAGGTGGTTCTAGCAGCTGATATTGCCACCAGAATTATTATTCAGCAAGCAGTCTGCTTACTGCTTCTCAATTTCATACAAGTTTTACAGACAACAGCAGTAAAACAGCTGATTATTCTGGATGTCTACCTGTGGCTCCTGTCTCCCCTCCTCCCTCAGACACTGCAGAATAATGAAAAATATTAGTTCTCCCACGGTATAAATGCAATTGAATAACCTCTGTCAGAAATACACATGTCCAATAAGAATGTGTCATGGCTGCATGCACCTCCAGTGAAACACACTGGGCATACAGCAACCACATCACCTGTGCAGTCACATTAGTATCAAGTCATCCACAAAAACTTAGAGGCACATGTACATTTTCTGCCTCATTGTAAGAAAAACACCTTGCTCTAAAGGGCTTCAAAAATTACTAATAAAAAGCTAAGGATTGCTGTTTTCTCAGCTGATAAGTATGTCATACTATCTTTAAATAAAACCCAATAGTAGATATATCCCCATTTTCTCCAAAGCTGTAAAAGAAAGCATAACACCGGTACTCCCCTTGAGGAAACACTAAATATTAGTGTGCAAGATGTAGAGACAAGTACCTCCACATGAAACAAGGTTTCTTGCAAATACTTATCTGAGAAAAAAAAATATTTTAAAGGATAAAATTTTACGAAGTTGGCATTTTCAACTTCCAAACCTGACTTCTTAAAGCTCTAAGAAAGCAGGAATAGAAGCAACTGTCTTCCATACATACCTTAACGTTGCTCAAATGTCAAATTTCTCAACTGAAAATGGAATTCCTCTCAGCCTTCTTTGCATGGTTAATAACTATCTAAAGAGTTTTGAATTGATCTTCAAAACTTCATATGCACATGAATGATAATTTATGCATGGTTAAGTACAAACCCTTGCAACTAAAACAGCTACGCTTGTTTAGGAAAAATAAAAGTCTTTTCACAAAATATACAAAGCCAAATAGACTACCCTTATTTCCTTTTACAGTGATACCTCTGGACTACAGTGTTTATCTGTTACTCCATTACATGGCCAATACGTATTTTTCTAGCAGCACTGGCTAGGAGAACTCACACCTAGAGACAAGAGTGCAAATAAACTGGTGTGCTGGTTTCAGATAGAACCCAGCCCACAGAAGTAATAGACCAATCAGAAAAGTCTACACCTCTGTGAGATACACATTTTAAAAAAATCGGGAACCCGGAAAAGAGGTTCTCTTTCTTTCCAGCAAAGCTCGAGCTAACACTCTAGCTCCGCCACACTGGGGATGGGCCGGCCCCGCCGTGTGGGGTCGTTTTCCTTGCACACCCCGAGCTGGCCGCACGGGCCAGGAGGGCCCGGGGCTCCCCGCATGGGCCGAGAGGGCCTGGGCCGCCTGCATGGGCCGGGAAGGCTCAAGCCCCCGCATGGGCCAGGAGGGCCCACACTGGCCGAGCTGAGTTCTGTTTTTCTTTGTATTCCTGAGAAGGCCTAGGACTAAAAATGCTACTGCTATTGGACATTACTGAGCTGGGGGAAGGAATGGACTATAGCAGCCACATGCTAGCTGTTCCTCCCAGCTTAGCTCTCATAAAGGATTATAAGCAGAGACTGCAAAGCAGCCCAG
>VWZN01000920.1:53495-79521 GCA_013396955.1 Regulus satrapa
GAAAAAGAGTGTTAAGGGGGAAGAGAAGTGATTTAAAGGTTTCATTCTGACTTCCATAAACCAGTTTTAATTTGTCAGTAAAGGTTTTCTTTGTTCTTTTGAAGTTTTGGGCCTGTTTTGCTTTTACTCCTAGTCCTATCTCACAGCAAGGGACAAGTGGGTAGTTCTGGCAAGTGCATAGACATTTTAAATACCACTGAAACCAGAACAACTGGGTCCTCCTCTTTCCTTCCATTACTTTCAAACAGTCAAAGATTAAAAAAAAAAAAGTGATCCAAAGGTGGATACTGAAAGCTAATTTGCATGTCTCAAGGAACAAGTATAACTAGGGAAATACACATTAGCTTTCCTTCCAACAATTGTGCACTTTTTCATTTCATTAAAAGTAATATCAAAATAACGGTTCCTGAAAGGGAAGCCTAAAAAGCCTGCTGAAGTAGAGACTCTTGTTGGCTGCATGGAGTCTTTAAGCAGAGCAAGTTAGTACCTCCAGTGTTATCCAACTGGAGTACCACTGAACAGAAAATTTGACACTCTCAGAGAGAAGAAAGGCCCAAGGAAAAGCTGTGAAACACTTCCTGCTGTCAGCACTGAGGACTGTGCTCCACAAACAACTTCACAGTGATGGGTTTTAATCTCTGATACCTTAAAGTTGGGGAAGGAGAGACAACTGCAATTAAAACCAACTAATCTCTACATGCACTTAAAATTCTTAACTCCTGAAGACAATTTGCCTCCTCCATAAAACATGCTTAGAAGTTCTCTTGGCT
The DNA here is from genome assembly GCA_013396955.1 of Regulus satrapa. Lineage (NCBI taxonomy): Eukaryota > Metazoa > Chordata > Aves > Passeriformes > Regulidae > Regulus > Regulus satrapa. The sequence goes on from VWZN01000920.1 coordinate 54,266, forward strand.
CATATTGCTGCCACAAAAACCACTGCTTTCCAGGAAAAAAGGAAAAGCCCATTCAGTCCCAACAGCAAGTGAAGTAATAAACTGTAAATGAGATGACTTCTGGCAAAAAACCCAAACCCAGCATTGTTAAAGCAAGATATGGTGGACCTTTGCTTGGCCCAGACCAGAGGAAAAGCATTTTGTTAGCTTTCTCTAGCAGTAAAGGTGGTGATCTTCAATTTCTCACTTAACATCCATCTTTGGAGGAGAGAAAAAGCACTTCTAAAAATATTAAATACCCCAGAGATGAAAAGTGTTAACGGAATATGACTGTATATAAAAAAATTCTTACATTAACTGTCTCTTCAGACCACATCACATACTAACAAATCTTGGTTCTGTTCAGCAGCAATTACCCAAATAAAGCATATTGGTCTAGATACTGGTTAGTCTCTGTAATGTCTAACCCTCACAGGGTGTTCTGAGTGCTATAATGTGCAGACTTTATATACAACATTACTTTAAATCATCAGCCTGTGCCTGCAGCTTCTTGGCTGTCTACCAGGCTGCAGCCGTGATCAATTTTATAGCTACAGTGCAGGGGAAAAAGGAATATATACTCTGGTTGTGAAAATCATCCATCCTATGAGGGCAGCACAAAAAGTAAGTCTGTTGGATTCCTGAGAAGTTGCTACAGAGCTCACTTGAGTTTATAGGCAAAATATGATATGCAGAATCACAAGTGCATAACACATACAATAAAGTGATAATAAACTCACATTTTAATTATAAACTCAGTCTTAGATGTAGGTTTTTCATTGTCACTGTCTCACTCCAGTGAGTGCTTCAAACTACTCTCTCTGCCTTTCTCATGCTATCTTAGACAGCAAAAAAGTTAAAAAGCAAATTCCAAGCACACTTTCCTGAACAGTTGGTAATTTTGTCTTCGTATCTGCAACATGGTTGAACTATATTGTCTTCCATGCATGCAGATTCAGCTTCACTGAGTTCTTGTCCTTTTCAGGGTATTTGTTACATGTTCCTGAGAACATTCACCATTACTTCCAAATACAGGGAAAAGGTGGCATTCAAATTGCTGAATCTTAGCTGACTCAAGAAGCTTACTTTGTTTTAAACTGCTACTCAGTTCATTTCTGCTGAGAAAATTGTACAGACTTTCATTAATCTTTTTATTCTCAGTTCCCTTGCTATGGGAATCCAGTGGGATTAGAGATGTAGACTGCAACCTCACTACCTCATTAAAGAATGAGCATGAAGCACAAGCTCATTTTTCTTTTCAGTGTCAAACCACTCAATGAATACCAAAAAATCACACCTAATAATTCCTATATATAATTGTGAAAGACTCAGAAGACACAGATCAGGAAGACTATGCTTAATTAGGCATATTTTTGCAGTAACAAGGATTTGAAATACAGACCCTATAAATGTGAAAGGAGTAAATGATAATAGCAGGATTTCTAAAAAAACCAGCTGTTTCAATGGAATTTTCAACTGGACAATCAAATAGAAGAACTCCACAAGTGACAGACAGGTAGAATATTATGAAAAAGTTCTTTACTCTGAGAGTGATGAAGCAGTGGAAGAGGTTGCCCAGAGAAATCGAGGATGCCCCATCCCCAGAAGTGTTCTAGACCAGGCTGGATGGGATTTGAGCAACCTGAACTAGTTCCTGTCCATGCCAGGGGTTTGGGATTAGATGTTCTTTAAGGTACCTTCCAACCTAAACCATTCAATGACTCCATGGTTTGACAATATGTAAAAGTACTTATCAAATACACTTTCTTATATTAGACCATAATTGTCTGAAGAAGTTGTCCACATTCAAGCTTATGTACCATTATCAAGAGAAGTCCTGCAGCTGCAAGCAGAGAAAGCTGCAAGAAGAGAAGTGCAAACAGGTAGGTACCAGCAGTTTAGTACTGGCCTTCTTAGTATTACCACCTGAACTTAATGTTCTTTGCCCAAGAATCTTGATGATCTGGTAGGTGTTAAGAAGACTAATATAGCAGGAACATCTGAAGGAAGTTTGGAAAACATCATGTTCAAAAAATAAAACAAAAGAACTTGCTGATTTCAATGTGATCATGTCGTTTTACCTCTGCTCTGTTATAGCTATATATTGAGCATTCTGCCTCAAGAAGAGGCACATGCCTTCTAAGATAAGAAATACATATTATCTCTTTCACAATGCCTGTAACTTGGATAAAACCTCACTTCACGCGTTTTCCTTTCTCCCTTGGAATCTCTTTGAGAAGGTAAGGGGTATTTCTAGTTCCTAGTGAAATTTATGGCTGTCTTTTGAAAGGCAATCTTCTGAAGCAAAGAAGGGTCCAAAAGTTTACTCGAAAACCTCATTACCACCTTTTTAACATAAGACACAAAGAACCAAAATAAACTAAGTATTTCCTTCCATATAACCTTTCTTAAAGAAAAATGAATGTTCATTTCTACAGGGCATATATGACAAAAATCTTCCAGCACAATATAGATCCTTACACTGTTCTTACAACTCCAAGAGGCAACATAAGCCTCAAGCTGACACTAATGAATACACCTCTTGTAAGGAGATACTTGATCTGAAGTGAGTTCCAACATGTCACACATGCCAAAAAAGCACAGATGTAGACAGGACAAGCGTACTTCTTTATGCACTTGCCTGTGGACTCAAGGGTTTGCAGTAAAACAAGCAGTAGCATCCAGCTCAAAAATAATCACCATCAGCAAACTGTCACTCATAACAACACTTAAATTCTGCATGTTCTCTTTCAGCATGCAATCTCTCCAGGGAGATGATGATAGGTTATTCTACTTAATCCATCAAGACTTCAAGTTCAGACAATATGCCTTCCAAAAACACTGAATGTTATGCAGATTCAAAGGATCAGATTTTGCTTTCATTTCCATAAATTAACTTAGGATGATTTTAGGATCCAGTCTGTTCCTAACTGAGTAAGCCTATCATCCCCACAAACTGACACTTTATCCCATAAGGCTTAAAACTGACATACAGTTTTGTTTGCATACATGCCAAATACAATCAGTAACTTTCACTATTTCAACTGAAATGCCATGCTAACTCTTTTAATATTTAGCTATTCTTTAGAAAATAGTTGAAGCATTCTGGATTCACCATTTTTAGGAGCTTTCTACTTTGATCATGTCTGTAACCTCCATTTTGCATATTTATCTTCTATATATAAATAATGTATGTACAGACACATCAAAACAGATATATATCAGATTTGGAAAAGCTCAACTTCAGTAAGTTCAGTTAGTAATACAATACCACTTTCTAAGAAACATGTAAGTCATTTACAGCTGAACAAATTACATGCTTAGAAATTGAAGATATAATGAACTGGCTTGCCAGACATACAAAAATGTCTGCAATATCAAGACACCTCCATACCTACACTCTATAAAAAACATTTAACTCAAGAATATTGCAGAGAAAAACCTGTATTTTGATTTGCATTCTGCTCATTCAAAGTAAGTGAAAAGTAATGTTTACATTATTTCGAATATCTCATTCCTAAAAAGGGCTCATTGAAAGATAACATACCTTTAAAAAGATTTATGCCAGAATTAACAAGCCTCAAACTGATATGTTTAAGTTAACACACCAAATACACAATACAATGGATAAAAACCACAAATGTAGCACAACAGTGGTTGTACTACAATGTAGTCTTGAGTCACTCCAACATGTGAAGTTTCCTACAGCAAAAATAAAGAACCCCAAGAATGAGACAGCATTAGAAATGAGAGAAGACACACAGAAAGACAATGCACATTTCACAAAAAAAAGGGGAAAGAAAAATGTTGTGGACTAATGAACATTTACATTTCTATAGAAAGGTCAACATTTAAATGCATTCTCTTTCTCCTCAGGTAACAAGATACTAACAGGAAGAAAGGCAGAACTCATTTTGTGCAGTTTTTTGAAAAGACAGATGCAGCATCTGGAAGAAGTGACTGGGAGGCTGGACTTATTTCCATCCTAGTCAATAAGGAAGACCAAATACCTTTGTGCTTGTCCCGTTTATGCTTTAGCGGTGCTGGAGAGAGTCTGATTCTGGCTAGAGCCTGTTCTCGATGGTTCATAAAAATAGGACCAGGAATTACAAGGGGGCCTGAGGAGAAACATTTTGCACATGCATAGGAAAGCTCACAAAATGGAAACAGCGTGTTAAACAAAATTCAAATTAAAAGCAATGAAAAAACTGAAAAGAACAATAATTATAATCTTGTTTTCTTAAATTCAAAAGACCTTAAAATAAAGTTGCCATTTCTTGATAACTTATGCAAAAAACCAATAAATATCCCATAGTGATAGTTTTACCTGAATTTCTACGTATGCAACTGTACTGGAAGCAATGCAAATATAACATACACTAAAAAGTAAAATTTACTAAAGAGTAAAATTTGATAGCCAATACCCATTATTTTCTTTAAAAGATATAAAGAATAATTAACATGTCTTAAGTCCTTCAACGTAACATTCAAAATACTGATTTGGAACAAGATCATAACATAAACGCTAAATTTAAAAGCCACCACCAGTAACTCATCTGCAATTACTGTATTTAAGATGTAGAGCTATAACATTTAGAGAAAAAGTTCCATGTTTCATGAAGTTATTCAAATCATATGACTATTTTTTTTATCTAGTTAGTAATTTTGAAATCCATTTATTTAAAAAATATTTTTAAATCTATTTAAAGGTCTTCAAGAGAAGATTTTATTTAAAGAAAGTAATGATACATGTATCTGTATTTTTTCCAGATTCATTTTCCTTTTCAAAAATCTTGACTAAGGCGGTGAGGTACTATGCTTAACTGAGGCTGAGTATAAGCAGGTAATGGACAAGGAATTTGTTTCTTAAATCTGTATTTCTATTTTATAGGTTAAACATGTCACCAAGAATCTTTTGGACACTTCTTATCCTTTCAGAAGTCTCACAATCAACAAAAACCATGAAACTGGAGCAACTAATTCTGCCAAGTGACACTCAATTCTACAGGTTCCCAAATCCATTCCTTCCATGAACAGTAAAAGCACTGAAAAGAACTGAAAGCACTGCAAATCAGGCTGTTGTGTTATAAACCGCTTCTGCAAAACTTGGAATACACATATACCTCCTTCTTCTGCAAATTCATTGATACTTTCATTCCTTAGCTGAACTTTATTAAGAAGACAGTGTAGTTTAACTTTTTATAAATGCCCTTTGCCTTACGTTTTCTGCTATCAATTTCAGTATTAATGAAGGAGGTGATGGCATAAACAGCATGGATAGACATTTAAGTAGAAGTTACGCCAAATCTCTGTAGCTTTAGAGCCTTCATATGAACAAACTTTCCATCCAGAAGCTCCCAAATTTTAGCATTCACTTAAAAAACAAAATGAAAAATGGTTTTAAAATACACTATTGTCTAGCCTAAAGGTTCTTACATGTGTTAGATAATATAATGGCCCAGAACTTCCTCAGTCATGTTTGTTTCTGCACACAGCATAGAATTTTTATTTTTGCTATACTGTATTTATTTGGACACTCTTTTTTCCAGAACAGATCCTCTTGCTAATGCAGAACTCCTCCTAATCAAGGATCATAATTTCCTTTTGATTGACATTCATCTTGCAGATTCTTCCTTCAATTGTCTCACTATTGTGCTCTCCCTTTTCAGTGTCCTCTGAATTGGAACTCCCATTTAAGAGACACATTCTTGGTAAACATTACTTTCTGCCAAACCCCTTGCTGTGTTTACTATTCTACTTTCCAGAGTTTTGACTTACACAAAAAATTACATCACATTTTGCTTCTTACAAGGCTGGAGGAGTGAGGAGTATCCTGAGGCACACCAGGAAAAAGCAAAAAGGAGAAGAGATGAATGATAAGCAGATTACAAAAGCTAAAAATGTCTGAGGATAAATGATACAGAGGAAAGGTGAATGATGAACATGAGAAAATAGAGCAAAAGTAGTAGGACTCACTGAAAAGTTACTAATGAAATTAAAATCTGAATAAATGGAGGATGGACAGGACAACACAACAAAAGTTAAGCTCAGATTAGTCAAGTTGCAGAAAGAGATGCAAGGACTCCAAAGAGCGTCGCTTGAAGAGTGCAGATCTAAAATATTTGTGGGTGACTGAATGATCTCTAGATAACTTAGGCAAACATTCTGAAGTTCCAAAAAATGCTTGCACAACAAACAATGCAGGGAACAAGATAGAGCCCTGAAAGCAGCATTTGGCATTTTAGTGCTAAGAGCAAAGATAACAAAAGACAATTTCAGGAGAACAGAAGGAAGTGGAGTAGGGTGAGCGAAAGAACTACAGGAGGTTTGTAAGATGGAGAATGTTTAGTAAGCGTCAGAGGCTGTCAGCTCCAGCAGGGCCAGCTCTAGCACACAGCTGCCATTCGTTTCCAAACTCCTCATCTGCATCACACTCTCCTACTCAACACAACAATTCTGTGACAATCTAACCTTCTGAAAAATGCAGGATTTACCTTTGCTTCTGAATATTCCTATACTTTTGGTATACCTTTGGTATTCTTGGTCATCTAAACTTTTAGACACAACTACGGAAGAGTTTAATGTTTTATTTTATATAACACATACTTTGATTTCTTCTAGTACTTCACCCTAAACAAATGCTATTTGGCAAGCTGTGATTACAGGAGACTGAAATAAATTATCTAAAATGCTGACTTCTGTACCAGTGCACTGAACACAGCAGGCTACCTGAAAAAACAGTACATGATGACACATATACACAGAAAAGTAGTATATATTCAGGTTGCAGAGCAAAGTCCTAGGTTGGATCACACCCCCTAAATAGCTTGTAAAAACCTATTTTTGGCTTCTGGATAGAGACCAAGTTGGTGGTGGTTTTTTTGTTTTGTTTTGTTTCTGGTTTTGTTTGTTGTTTTTTTTTTTTTTGGGGGGGTGGGGGGGGATGTGTGGCATGGTGTTTTTGTTGGTTTTTTTAGTAATAAAATAGGAAGATAAAACTCTAATATAGGAAACAAGTAATTTAATAGGTCAACAGGTTGCAAATTTAGAAGAAAAATATTTCAGAAAATTTAATTGGAGACAAATGCTTCACTTCAGTTCCACTAGAAGTAGAAAACATTATAGTTAGATAATGTTCCACCTAGAAAACTTTAAAGGAAACAAAATGTAATATTCTTATGAGACAGGGCTAATAGTTATGTGGCATGTAAAAAAACCTGTATTTTTCAGCCTATGTCTACCAATTTATCATTAAAGCAAAAATACTAATGGAGATTGTAATGTGTAGGCACTAAGGTTCATTGCAGCTTGCTACTTTTGTTCAAAACATTGAAAATAAAGACAGGATACATGTCTCTTCCTGTAGTCTTAAAGCAACATTTAAATTGTACAAATCAGATGTGGAAGACAAACTAAAGCCTTTTAAAGGGGGGGAAAAAAGAGATGCACACCAGCCAAAACAAGCATGCGGGGCAATATGGGAATAATAAGAGAATGATGTGAAAGTAAGGTTTAAGATAATCCTGATTTTGAACCATTCTCCCTTTTGAATTCTTGACTTTGTATGTATTGTTAAATAAATATGAAAGATGCATTTCCCTATATAAATAAATGAAGTAAATTAAACCAGCAAATATTAACCAGAACTGTTCTGATGGTGTTTACTACAAATCTGACTTGTGAAATGATAATATATTTTTACTTTAAACATCAGTTTTAATAATAATTAGCTCTCTCAGAAAGGAATCACAAACTCAAGTGCACCAACAACTTCTTAGAACCATACTCGATAATAATTAGGGCCACAGCCTACAGCTTTCTCTTGAAGGCATTCTTAAAAAGTCATGACTGAGTTTAATACAGTTTCAAGTGAAAAGGCAGGGAGTTCTGAGTGGTTTTGCTTTTTTTAAATAACATTGAAACAAAAGTAATCCTGAAAGCATAAGAAAAACCCCATTTAACAAAAAGCATAAAAAGAAGCTGCACTATTATTTAATAAGTAATGTTCCACTTGTACAGATTGGTTTGTGGTATATTTAGGTACATGTTCAGCAGTGAACAGACAAACTGATTCCAAGCTCAGAGCAGCTTGAGCAGATGTTAAAGAGATTTATATGATGCTCAGCCCACCACGGTAAAACTAATCACTGAATTAACTGAATCAGTTACACTTCAGAAAAATGAAAAAATGCCCAAATCCAGGCAGCCTCAGATAATATTGTCTTAAAACAGAGCAGCTTGGACAAAAATTAATCAATTTTCTGTGGGTTCTTTGTTGTTCCAAGTAGAATAAGACTGATGAAAACTAATTTCCTTTTCTGTAAGGGCATCAAAAGCTAAACCTTGCTCAATTACACACCACATCTGCATTTCAGTAATGATCATCTAGAGGTTTTTACACCATAGGCTGAGAAAGAGTAGTAGTGAAATACCAGTGAAGCATAAGACCATATATTATTGCTGCATTGAGAACCATATCTGTACTTATTAGTTAAATATAGTTTAAAAAGCTATTTAAACATTCTCATCATCTTCTGAAATAAAACCAACCCAGAATTATCTTCAAGTATCTTCAATCTTAAGAAATGTTTAACTATTCCAATTTCTATTTCTTCAAATACCAATCTGAAAAAGTCTCACAAACAGCTTTCAAGATTAGCACTCTCAGAAAATGTCTGTCTCAAGTTCATTACATTAATTGTACAATGTAGCACAAAGATTTCTGTAATCCATTAAGGCATAACTTAATGCCCCCATGATGAAGAAATTAGTTTCATATGAAAGAAAAAACAACCATGTTCTGAACATTCTAACATACAAAACTTCCTCATTGCCACAGAAAAAAAATTAAGTGCAACTATTTCCATATTCATCTTTCATTACCCTCATCAAGCTCCAAACCAAACCTGAAAACCAAAAAACACTTCACCCATGCAGAAAATCAGCTCCTTCATTTCTCACCAGAAGTAGAGAGGCAGTGAAGAGGTGAGAAAATTCCATCAATAATTATGTTGAGATATTACAATTTAGCATAGAAGCTGCGATGAATACAGCTGGCTTTATTTCTCAAAAGACCATACACCAAACTCAAAAGTGTGGCATTGATTTTGAGCCCTCTTAACTGCTTATCACAGTCACTTGTGTGCAGAAAAGAGCAAAGAACTATAATGAATATTAAGAAACTTACAAATTTTTAAAAAATAGTTTATTATCCCAAATAAATACTTTTAACCAACTATTAATTTAAAGGACTGTTTTGTTTTTTTTTTTTACTAAAGCAGAATTTCTTTCTTGAATACAGTAATATGAATAACTGATTCAAAACATAAAAATTATTAGCTGGTTACAATCCCATCACAGCAACTCTAGTTTGTGACTCATTTCAAAGTAAAAAACAAAGAAATCTTCAGCATAAGCACTTAACATTTCTGAAGTTACTCAGTGTGCTGCTGCTGAGCAGCACATACACAGGTGCTTTACAACAGTGACAGATTACTTGGATGAGATGTGAGGAGTTAATTGCTTGTGACTAACATTGAACCAGGTCACTGACATTGCAGCTATTAACAACAATTACTTCTACCCAGAACATTGAAATTCAGAGTTTGTGTTTTCAGATGAATGTAAATAATGATGAGCATTTTCTTCTTCAATACAAGATACCGTAACTGATCTTGTGAAGGAATTAAATGATTGTTATACCTGCAGTCATAACCATTACTACTTCTCTTAATCTGAGTGGACGCCAAGACCGTATTTTTAAATCAGAGGTCACTGTAACAGGACTAGATCTGGAGCTTTGCTGAAGAAGCACAATTAGACAACTTAAAAATCAGTACCTCCACCACTTGTACGCTTACACCTCTCTGCTAAACCTCAGTCGTATTTTCAACACATTCACTGGGCAAATGGGTGAGTTTTGGTTTTATTTGTATGGCTGCTTTAAGAAGTTGTCTTGGGTTGCAATGCAGAATGTAACCAGAATTATGTATTCTATCATCAGCTGGTGAAACCAGTGGGGCAGTATTCTTTATCTCTTCCATGTCCCATCCCTCATAACTCTAGGAATGGGGATAATTTCTACTAATGGGCCAGTTGATAAAACCAGGTAGCACACTTCTCACCTGTCTCTTCCACAACCCATTAATCTTCTGTTAACTGACAATTAAGTCTCACTGCATAACCAATAAAATTACACCATCCCATTGCAAGATGCTTCGCACAGGGGAAGGAGCCAAGCAGTCCTACCTAAATAAAATTCTGAAATTTAGAACACCAAAACAGCCTTTTTTCCACTAAATTCCCAGAGGAAGACCAGACCCTTCTCCACCACTGGACCTTGGAGGGAAACTACACCCTTCTACAAGATCANTGAAACCAGTGGGGCAGTATTCTTTATCTCTTCCATGTCCCATCCCTCATAACTCTAGGAATGGGGATAATCTCTACTAATGGGCCAGTTGATAAAACCAGGTAGCACACTTCTCACCTGTCTCTTCCACAACCCATTNGCATTTTAATTTTTCTATTAAATTGTAGCTAGTTTTTTTCTTGTTGTTTTACATACTAATAAAGAACTGATATTCCTATCCTCATATCGTTACCTAAATTTCAAAATTATATATAATTTCAAAATCATAATAATTCAGAAATAGGAGTTTACATTTTCCATTCCAAGACAGGCCTTAACAAACCCTTCTTAAAACCTGCCTTCCTTAACAAACACCTTTCTCTTTTCAAAAACAGAATTAAATATTACTGAATTTTTAAAGCTTTCATAGTCCCTTTGTTTACATTCAAGACATTGAAGATTTACTGAAAATATTTGTATTGAATTAAAGTAATCAATTGTAACTAAAAAGCAACAACACTCAGAGATGGATCCTATTCTTGACTATCATAAACTATGATGCTTTGTTTCTTATAAAAGAACAAAAGACACACATTAACACACTAAATAACCCAGAAATCAGAATCCTGACGAACTAAACACTATGCACCTTAAGGAAAAGCCCTAAAGAGCTGGTCCAGCCTTTAACTGATTAAACAGTGTTTTATGAAAATTGAAAGGTTGAAAGTCTTCTTTGGATCTATTATATATCTATATTATTATATATGCTATTAGAGATATATCTCTATTATCTACAGATAGCTATTTCATTAGCATGGATTTGTTCATTTACATACCTTTTCTTTTAACACTAGTATAACTAAGTTTTATCAGACTGCAAAACCTTCTGCACAAAAAATCTAGTAGATTATTTAAATGTTCTCTTTCCCTCTTATGAAAAGAGTAACATCATAAGAGATGTCAAGAATGGTGCTACTTTTTGCATCAACTCATTAATGAAAAACTGCAGCATTTGGATGGAGAAGCAAAAAAGCTCTTTAATCTGACTATGCAAATCAAGATTGATTATCAAATCAAATCAAATATTCCTACCTGATTATATATTTATCAAGATCTCTAAGTACTGTGAAACACTTTTCCCAGCTTCATCACAAGAGTCATTTTGAACCAAAACAGGAGAATAATCTCCAACCTTTGCAGACTGGAATACCCACTGCCTCCCACAGCCACACAGGCATGAGATCTCAATGCTCTTTAGACAGAGTACGTAACAACGCGTGCAACAAGCTGGCCAACAATACTTTTTAGCTATAGTCCCCATATAGAATCACAGGATCAACAAGGTTGGAAAAGATCTTAGAGATCATCTAGTCCAACCTGTGATCAAACACCCCAATGCCACCACACCGTGGCACTCAGTGCCACATCCAGTCGTCCCTTGAATGCCTCCAGGGATGGTGGCTCCACCACCCCCCGGGGTAGCCCATTCCAATTCCCAACAACCCTTTCTGTGAAGAACTTTGTGTCCAGACTAAATTTCTCCTAGTGCATCATCAGACTGTCTCCTCCTGTCCTGTCACTGTTTGTCTGGGAGAAGGAGACCAATCCCCACCTGGCTACAACCTCCTGTCAACCATACATCTATTAAATCAACCAAAATAGTATATTCCAGATACTGCTCAACTGATCTTTTTTTTTGATTTTTGAAACAGATGGCATACAGAAGGGATAAAGCTTCTCTGGTTCTACTTCTAACCACAGTAATAGAAGGAAATGTAAATTTTTCTCTTCCACTCTTTCTTTTAACTGAAATTTACCTCCCAGATCTGTCATCACTGATGGGCTGAACAGCAGCATCTTTCAATAATGTCTGGACATTTAATTAGGATTCAAGAAAAAATTGTTAGCTGCACCTAACATTTGGCAGCAGCATGCAGCAGCTATGACATAACTTAAAGGCTTCCTTCCTCTCTTCACCTCACAGCTAAAATCAGTCACAAAGATACAAAGGAAAATAAATATTCCATCCTTTTACATATGCATAGGCAACTGAAAGCTTTCTCCTTGTTGCTCCTTATTTGTGGTTAAAACCAGAATTTCTTAATGCAAGTGAAATAAAGACAAGACACATTACAAGATTCACTGGCACAGTCTAGGAAATAATTTGGATTACAAGGCACACTTTGTATTCAAGTAAAACCAGTATCTAATTCATAAAAGAAGAATAAAGTGCATTTACTAACACAGCACAAACTTGAGTGTACATCCCAACAAGTTATTCCTCTTCTCAACACACAATAATCTTAGCATGCTTTACAGTTTACATCAGTCTAAATTTCTCAGATTTAATTTGGCAAGACATTGAGGTATTATAGAACACAAAGAATACTTAAAAGTTATTAATTAATGTTTGTGTGGAAAATCAACAATGAGGTAGGTAAAAACATAAGAAAATTCTGAAATGTTTCAGTATTTTCTTTTTTAAAGAATGTATCTAATGTTTTCAGTCTGTATCAATAGTCCCCTGTTACGCAAAAATAGAAAAGTTCATTTTATACAATAAAATTCTGCCTATTATTATACAACAGAAATCGAATAACTTATTTTGGTAATGAGATAATTCATATAATAGGTAAACAGCGTGGGACAGGCTTGCAGTCCTTTCTTCCCATGAAAATGTTCTAGGATCTACATTAAAAAAAAACATTCAACTAGGAAACAGCAAAAGAAACTCTGACCTGTGAAAGTGATATAAAACGCTCCTTTTCATCATCAAAATTCTACTTTTCATGTGTAGACTTTGCTAAACACGTAGATTTTCCAGCAATTTTCTAAAAGCATGCTACATAACAAACTACCTACTTAGGATCTGATTTTGTTTGATCACTGGTACAGGCTCATTGAAGGAAGACGATTTCCATTCTTAGAAAACAGACTCAGCAGTTTCTTAAGCTATTCAAGCCCCTTCTCAATGAAGTCACTCACCTCTTCCTTCTTCCAATCTATGTCTCCTAATTACACGTTGCCGCTTTTCTTCTTGCCGTAGCTGAAGGTGTTCTTCAATGTTAACTCCAGGAACAGGGACAGCTAAACAGATTAGGAAAATAAAATAAGTAAAGTTAACTTTAAAATTTTTATGGTGGCAATAAACCCTAAAAGCAGTAAATGAAAACTGAAAACCTACTTACTAGCTACTCTTTACATGGCCCTGACAATAAAGAAAAAGGATTTGAGTAAATTTGGACAAGTTCTAAAATTTTATATTCTATTTTCCTGGTTTTCATGAATCTGACAATTCCAACACCACTCAGTAAAACTTAGGTATATACATATAGTTATGTGTTGTCATGGTTATCTCCATTATCCCCTGAAACATCTCAGAAAGTACTATTAAACCAAGTCCATGTTTCAGTTAAAGAACACTTAAATCCTGATAAAAACATTATAGAAAAATTTTCAGCATATCAAAAAGAACAAGAATAACTTTGTAGTATCAACATTAATATCATAACTGCACAGGTCACAAAGTGGCACAGGTGACTATAAGGGTAAGCTTAGAACAGTTCATTTAACAGAATAATCCCACTTTGCTATATCACCAATAACTAAGTAAGACTGCTAAGCACCACTTAAAAGAGTATTATACTAAAACTGTGCTGTAACAATGAAGTGTGCAAACAAATGTACTGAGGGGGGGAAAAAGGTGCGGTAAAAATGAGAATTAAAAGCCATTTTGCTGATTTCATAGCACTTACCCAGCAAGAGATCTAAAGGTATCATCTCTTTTACAGCATCAAGGATTCCTCTTTGCCTTGCTTCCTGGCCATCCAGTTCTCTAGCACATGCCTTGCAGCAGCCACATACAGCACAGCCTGACTCACCTGAACCACAGCCACAGATTCTGCAAACAGAGTTGCTTTATCACTACATTTTATTTTTGTGCATTACTGATGCACTCATAATTAAAACATAGATTATTACTTTGTTCTATCTGTGGACATGTAAGTTTTCCTGAGACAAACAAGAAGGACAGCTAGTTTAAATCCTAGCTGCTGTTGCATGGTGCCAGGACCTTATACTGACTGTCCACTGAATTGACTTCTCAGCATTAACTTCTCTTTATTTAATGTACACCACATGAAAACATGAACAGGGAAACAATGAGCACACAAAATGCTGAAGAAATAGTAACGGTGACACAGTGTCCCTCTGCAGCTCAACTAAGAAGCAACAGACAAAAGCAACTTGAACAGCAAGAGAAAAAGCTTCTATCACAGGATAACAAAGGGTTATCCTGAGCCAGCAGCTCTGTCAGAAGACAGAAATTATGTTGGTGTCCATATCCAACAGCTTCTAGTAAAGAATTATATCCTAAAGTAAAAAAAAAGGTTTTAAAACTAAATCGCCTGCAACCACACACTATTTACAGAATTTTTAAGCCATTTCTGATTTTAAATGCACATACAGCTATATATTTAGCTATAAAGTTGCTTTAGATGTAAATTGCAACTCAGTTCACATTTAAGAAGTGCTTTAGCCATCCGACCCACCGTCCCACCCACATTCCCACCCATTTGCTTACCCTCCAGGCACTCTGTCAGGACGCCCGCTACTAACACAGCTGGCTCCATAGCCTGTGCAGTCTCCACATACAGTGCACACCATACACTGCTCCAGCTTCCATTTATGCATGCCAGGAGGACACATCATGGACTTCTCATCTTTTTCATCCAGTTCCTCTTCTAGGTCTTCATCCATTGCTGTTGCCATGTTCTCAACTCCAAAACCTAATTAAAATATTGAAATATGAAATATTTGGTTTCTGAGGCCAATGGAGATTGGTTCTGGTACTGGTAACTGAGATGTAAGGGGAGGTTGGACAGGGCTCTGAGCAATGTGATTTAGTTGAAGATGTCCCTGCCTATTACCAGGGGGTTACACTAAATGATCTTTAAAAGATCACTTCTACCTCAAACTATTCTATGTGTCTATGAACAGTGACTTACTGCTGAAGCTCTGAAGAACACCCACAGATCAGGTTTTAAAAAAATTGTCTAGGAATGCCTGATTTGCCTGCTTAGCCAGCACAATGACTTTTTTGAAATCACTCTGTGCATGGGCATGCTTGATTTTTTTCAATCATGTGGCATGTATTCAAGCTTCACTGTTGCAATTACATTTTATAACAAAACATTTAACTTGTTTTCACTTCTGGTATTTGCCAGCACACAATAGGGAAAAAAAAAAAAATCAATCAAGGTTCCATACCTTTTCCTCCCTGACTCATAGAGCCTGTGTCTCGTCCACACTGTCCTTTATTATTTACTCCAAAAGTCCAAACTTCTCCATTCTTCATTAGCACACAGGTGTGAGCTTTGCCCATAGCTACTTGAGTCACAAAATGGCCTTTCAAATCTGTTACTAAACCTGCAAGACATGAAACACTTGAGTGACAAACTGCACTTCCTATCCAAGAAGGAAAGTCAAGGATGTAACAAAATTGTTAGTGGATACTGACACTTTTAAAATCTGCATCAGGGGAAAAAGCCAGATATAAAAAACAAACACTAGATTAAAACCTGAAAGGAGAACTAGGCTTAGGCCACTTGTCCTGCAAAAAATGAAAAGCCAAAAGCAAACCTAAAACTGCTGCAAATCACTTGTTTTTAAAAAGAATTCTAAAGGAGTCATAAACAAAGCCACTGGAGTTTCCTTCATTAATATTTTACTTCAAGTGTGGTGTACAGTATCACGTGCAACCTTATTAGCAGAGAAGCTCATAGGCCTTAGTTTCTAACAGCCTTTGTTCAGAGCAAAGCAGATCTCATTTCTGTGACTTTTTCCTGTGTGGCCTTATTGTTTCAAATTAATACAAATGAATGGGGTTTTTTTCTCTTTAGTGGAAAAATTAATTTGGATATCTGTCACCACTGATGCTAAATTCTTTTACAAAAATTTAGGAAACTGCTTTTCTACCCTTCTGTCATATTTGTCTGAATCAACAGAATGTCAGAAAAATATTAGGAAAGTAAGAAACACAAACAACACTTTCATGGGGTAAAAACTTTAATACTAATTTCAATTACTTCTGTTGAAAAATCCTTTAAAAGACGAATATTAGCTTACTTGTACTATCAGAGTAAATGGCATCTTTTCCAAACATGTAGAGTTCTCCATCTTTGGAAATTACAGAACTGCTCCCATTATTGCACGCTGTAGATATGACAATCTTTCCTTCCATTTTAATAATTTTCTTAGGCTTATATGGTTTTGATTGCCGTCTGCTTTTAGCTTTAAATAAAGACATAAATCACAAGTAAATCTACCAAAACTCCCCAAATCATGTCAGGCATAATCACTAGTTTTCAGACCACCAATGAAGAAAACCCAAACAAACAACTAACTATATATGTACAATCTCCTGGCCTTATTTTAATTCGATTATGTTGGCTCCTCTCAAAAATTTCAATGGCAAGCAAAGACATGATTAGATCAGTATCTTTTAGAAATGATTCTTCAAGTATTTCAAAACACTTTAATTATTCTTATTAATCTACAACATCCATCATCTACCATCTGTTTCCTAAAGTGAAATATTTAATTTAATATTACAGCAGATCACAGCTTCAGGGCACTTAAAGCTATCTTTAATTTATTATTATTTATAATATTATAATAGTATAATATGTAATATAAGTTATTAATTTAATAATTTACTATTTAATTATTTCAACCTACACACACAACTACAGACATCAAGACCAGGAAATGCATTAATTTTATATTGATAAGATATTCTGATTATTCTGTCTTCCTTAGTGCCTGAAGAATTCTGCTTGATCAAGCCCAGAACATCTGCTTCTACAAGATCTCATCAATGTACCCCTCCACCAGCCAGCAAAAACACCAATTTCCAAAGCTCAATAAAACAACAGCAAAGAGGCAAAAAGTTTGACTCCACAGTTTTTTGAAGTCCCAGGCACACAGCATGGCCTACTGACCAAACTGACAACTGTCTTTTTTTTGGGACAACTCGAAAATAGCGCTCCCAACACACCACCCAAACTGCGGTAAAACACAGATTGGATTCGGTAGCTGGGAGAGGTTTTGGCACTGGTTGTCAGGACCTGTGGCCAGCATCATCTCCAGCACAAATGGCAAGCATACATGTTCCTGGAAAATGCTGAAACTCTTCAAACTAGAAACTCTTTAGGAGGCTTTTATCAACCACTGGTCAAGCAAGCAATGATACCTACTTGATTCACCATCCTCTCCTTTACTAGCAGAGCCTGTGAAGAATATGCTTCCATCCTCAGCAACAAGTAAGGCATGAGAGCCGTCATGTCCAACAGAAAACTGAATAATCTTTGGAGATTTGGTGATTGGGAGTTCAACCCATTTGCCAGCTGAAGGACCACCTTGTTTGATTCCAAGGCTCTGATATTTGCCAGTGTAATAAATCTAGGAGGAAAAGGTTTATCAGTTTTAATTAAGCCACAGCACTTCAAGCTTATATAATTCTCCAAGTTGCATTGTTTTTAAATCTTTTAATTTCAAACCACACCGCACTCTTCCTTACTTTGTTTACGCTATTTCAGTACCTCTGTCTCAAGCCCATCAATTTTGACTTAATGGGGGAAACATTCTGATTAGATTCTTAGATTAGATTGTTTTGAAATGTGGTTTCTACTGAGCCACCGATTAAGTTTTCATATATAATTGTTTGGCTAGATGAGTTGAACACACAACCAAGAACAGAAGAAACTACTCAGAGGAAACAAAGCACTTAAAAACACTTCACAAAAACGTCTGGTCTGTGTAAAAACAAGATGGTATTATAACAATAAAAACAACTGAAAATAACAACTTACTACATACTTTAATATGCTTCAACACATTTGTAAAACATGTTTAGTAAATACAGAGTGGCCACTGACTATATAAGTAACAGAATAAGATATTTCACATGAGCAAACACAAAAACACTGCCATGAACTAAAAAGTTTCCTTTAGAACCATGCAACTCAACAGGCTCTACAAAATTGGTATGTCAACCTAAAGCCATTTTACATTGCCTTACATACTGTATTTCCTACCTTAACAGACAACTTTACAGACCAAACCCAGGAAATTTGTTAATTTTATACTGAACAGCAATTTCTGTTAGTTGAATGATAAAGTTTATCTGTCTCCCCCAATGCTGAAGAGTTCTATTTGATCAAATTCGGTTACATACCATTAAATTTTCTTTAAAAATATTTACTTGTTAACATTTTCAACAATCTCACTGTTCTGACAGCAGCAGAGCAAGGCCTTCATTCCAATAAAGCAATACAATTTTGAACATATAATTAAGAACTATGCATCTACGAGATAAATGGCATTAGTCTTTTACACTAAAATAGAAACACACTGAATAATGTACAGAGTCAATGACAGTATTATTTCTAAGTTTCCATGAATATGCAAATGCCTCTAAAAAAGTCTCCACTGAGCAGAACAACATATCGAACCATTAAAAATAGGTTTAAATAAATCAATTGAAAAGAATTGCATAGGGAAATAAGTAATTCCCTAAAGGATCAGAAAAATAATCAGAAGTGGATTTTAAAAAATTAGTAAGGTCAGACTGTGGAAAGTTATGAGGTGGTAAAATTTGCAAAGGTGCTAACACATCATTTGTGGACAGAAGGCAATTTTGCTTCCCAAATGTAAAACAAAACCCTTCATTTTAAGACTGGTGGTAAAAATTCCTATAAATTCAAGTAATGGCTTTCTTAGGGGTTCCAAGTATATGTTTATGCTTTTAAACAGCTATTTGCCTTTCATGTTTTAAAGCAGATTCTGAAAAATATATCTGAATACAGTCATAGACATACATTCTAATCTACTGAAAAGGAAAAAAAAAAAAGGAAAATAATGATTAAATTAAAAACCACAGAAATCTATTGGTGCAATGTGCTATTTACTACAGAACATTTTCAGTACCTTTCCACTAGCAGTTTTCATCAGTGCAAACTCTCTCCCAGCACCAAGGACAGCTGATTCCTCATCAAACCCTGTACCTGTGCAAGCAAGATTGTGTTAACTGAACAGTTTAACCATGCAGTTTCACAGACCAGTTATTTATCCAACTCTGCTGGTCCATGTAGCCAAGTATGCTTTTTTTTTTGTTCTGACAAAAAGAGCCAAAAGCAAGCTCAACAGAGCAAAAATACCCCAAAGCAAAGGCCAAGTGGTATTTTTCAAAATACCTTTATAGATACTAACAATTCTTCACCACAAATTCTGGAGCAAATGTGGTATTCAATGTAATTTTTTCTCCATTTAATCCAGTCAGTGGTCCTTGTAACTTGTTAACTTTGACCCACAGCAAAGAGTTCCACAGCTTGACTGTGTTTTATAAAGTCCAAGCTTCAAACAATTATATATTTTTATACAACTGAAGGAAAATAATGGAAAACCATGAACAGTACTAGATACAGAAAGGTGGTTTAAAACGGGTGTATGGATTTGACTCTAGAATGGTTTCAAACACCTCTCCATGTGTTAATTATGGAGCAATACCTTCCTCTACACAGCAGAGCCAAAGGGAAGCGCAGTGTTTCAGCTCTATAGTTTCAATTTCCAGGCTTGTTATTACACTTCAAAGAAGAGAACTTACTGATAATGTGCAAATCTTTCTCCAGATCAAACAATGAGATGCCACAGGCATGTAAGCATTTTCTTGCAAGCTTAAGCTGCAGTTCTTGTTGCAACACTGGCTCAGTACTCATGGCAAATATTCGCACTACAAAGCCATCCTGCAATAAATACGAAAATCCACTTTATACTGTATAAGAAGTGCATAAATTTTCTTTTCAAGTCCTAAATGTATCAACATGGTACTATTTCAGAGTAAACTCTCAGAAGACACATTGATAAAGTAACATTCATTATAACATAATGTTTACTACAGAGGAGAAAAGAAGAAAGTCACCATCAGGACAAGCTGAATTAAATGTCTGTCACCTTAAAAAGCATATACTGAGTTCTATGAAAATGCTATGAACATTATAAGAATAGTGAACTGCTGTAGAAATATTACTTTTGTAACTATTTACATCTATCTTTTAGGCCCTCAACTTCTGATTCAGAACCCAAAATTCTGCAGAGTGACTGCTGTAAAGAGTAGCTAGAAGAGTTTTCTGTTTACAAGTGCAGTGTATCTTCATCTGACCATGTTAAAAAAAAAAAAAGGCAATAGTTGTTCTGTCAGGAGGGAAATGGATTAATCCTGGTTTTCTTACAGTTGATGTCTGGCATCTTTTGACAACCTCATCACACCCCATCCCCATTTTGCACATTTCTCACTACCAAAAACTACACCAGAACTAAAAACATAGTAACTGTCTGCTGAAAAACAATCATACAACCACCACTAGAGTTTTTATCCCTAATAGGAGCACTTCTTTGAGCTTCCACAGCTTTGGCCAAAAGGCAATTTTCATACAAAAATTGATTGGAATGTAACGTATTTCCTATCTCTTCTAATAAAACTGGTTGAAATGCCCAAGTAAGTTCCAAAGCAATCACAGGAAATAATGAAAAAAAAAAAAATATCCTTAAGCTCTAAGAAGCTTATTCCAAAAATCCTGTAGAACATATTTAAAGATGTTATTGAATGTATAAGATGTTTTCTTCTTGAAAGAGCAATAGAGTTTTTCTGAAAACTTATCTGAAAAAATAAAAATAATTACAAATCAAAGTTGTACAAATAAATACCAAAACACTGTTTTTTTTATGCACAAATATGGTAGTTTCTCATTACTTCTAGTTACATGGATTTCTTCATTAGTTGTGTTAGTAAAGAAAAAGCCAAACATGAAGCAAAAAGAAAGCCATTAATATTGCAAAATAAAACCCAGTTGAGAGAAAAATAGTTTACCCATCATTTGTAAAACTTACATCTCTAGATGCTGCTATTTGATTAATATATTCTCCATCTGTGAAAAGGATATTCTGCCCTTCAGTATGACAATCTGTGAGAGAAAAATGAAGTGCACTGCGTCAGTTTATATTAGCATACATACACACACTAATCTCTGCTTCTAATTAATTCTCACTCCAATCAGATTATGAGAGCTCTACTTTGTCTCATGTGAGATAATACTCTTCTGATAATGTGCTATTTTACACTAAGATGTCCTGTCTCACCAAAAGCATGTAATTCTCCTTAGTTCCTTTAAGTTATTACAGCACTTTCCATTGTATGAAATGCCAGTGGTTACACCCCATTATTTAACTGCAAAAGAAAGCAGTCACCTGTGAGGCATACTCCAAACTACTACAACACAACTACATTCAAATCTTCCAGGACTATTAAGTCTTTCTCCTTCCCCAAAGACTTTTATAATATAAGGACCATTATCTTTAAAAAAATGTTTCCTCAGTCCAGCATATAAATCCTACAGAAATAAATTAACCACAGTTTGCATTATACATCTAATTTTTAAATTATTTATAAATTTCACCAAACTATTAACTGAAAATCTGGGTTTTCTTGAAAACTATGAGGTATATAATTGAATACATCACTCATTAATTGAAAATAGGTCAGCTAATTCCAAGAAAAATGGGAGGGAAATAACTCTACCTAAATTAGAGGAAAAAAGTAAAAGACCATTTTCTCTGTAAGTTTTAAACCTATGTCCCTACACAATTTCTTCTTCCCTTCCTGTACTGTTGATGGAGCTACTGGCAAAGAGATTGACATCATACAGTTTGTAAGGTGTTTGTCTCATTGATTACACATGGGAAAGAGACCTCTTCCAAAAATGTTACAGGACAGCCACTTTACATTCCAAGTATTTGCTTCATAAACTGAACAAAGATGCAGTATTCATATATTATAAAATAAACTGAATGCTAAATGAAGCACACATAATGTCTTTCTAGCATAACCAGCAAGTTCACTATTGTTGTGCTACTTAGCTAAAGCATTAAAAATAATACAGCTGAAAACACCCCACAGAAACCCACTGACTTGTTTATTTTTTCCTGATATACTGCCCAGTCCAATACAGTGTCTTACCCAGGAACAGAATATGCATTAGAAAGCCTTCCGTAAGTCTCACATCTGGAAGCAAAATACCAAAAGCAGAAAACCTTCCTTCCCCTTAGAGCCCAACCAGATATGAATCACAGAAGGTATGCAGCAAGCATGATGGAGAATGGCAGCAGAAACACTGACGTTTGAAATAATGCTCTCTCAAAATCATCTCAGATTTAACAACCAAAGGCAGTTCACACTACTATTTCTCTATACTGCTAAGTTGTGTTACTGATAAAAGTAGTATCAGTAACTTGATGAGAAGCTCCAAAAATAATCAAAATTACATTTCTCGAAAGGTTATAAGAAGCTGGTCAGCATAAAGTTTCCTTGAATGAATGAAAATTACATGCTCACACAAGCAGAACTATCAAGAAAATAGCATATTCTGGCAACCAGTGGGTCCATACTGCACAATTTCGCCTATTGAAGAGTCACTTCAAGAAAGGTGAGTCTCCTGGTAAATGTTTCTGGGGGTTGTTCCTGTTTGGTAGATCTGTTCTTGGGATGTTTTTTAAATACATGCTCTCCAGAAGATTTCCTAAAACTTAGCACTTGTTTAGCTAACAAAGAGGCCCAGCATTAAAAATTAAATTAACAGGAAGATTTAAAAATTGAAGGTAAATGGAATATCTGGAAAAACTAGTACAGCATCTCAGCTAGGAAGGAGTTTGTATGATCAATCCTAAATCTTATTCAATCTGACTTTGTATATTACTATGGGGGTGAGCATAACAAAGTCTCCTGCCTGGAGATGGCTATAAGAGAAAGGATTTATGTTTTACTAAAAACACCTAACTACAGACATTTGTTAATCACAGCCTCCTTAGAGGCTTTAAAGGAAGATGGCTGTGAAGCATCATCTTCCACACTCATACTGTGAATTCTGTACCTGCTAATAATGCAGGCTTTGAGGTCATCTAGGCTATCCCTCAGTCAGCAGTCCTTTTCACACCAAGGGAATAGTCCTGAGCCCAAGATACTAAACTGCAATTTAAAATAAAAAAAAAACAAACCAACACGTGACTTCAATTTCTTCAGCTGAAGACAGAACCTGTTTTAAGGTTTTAATGCAAACGAAGTAGAAGTTGAAAGAAATGGCCAAGATGAAAACCTCTGTAAAGTCAGGTCTAGTCACCTAGAAAATTCTCATGAAATTCAGACATTGTTTTAGGATATATGGACTGAGAAAACAGATGCACAACTCAGGTACAGTTTACAAATCTTTGCAAAGGCATTAGATAAAGTTGACACGAAGCCTGGTAGTTCCAGATAGAAGGTTGTATTTGCAAGATCATCTATCAGAGTGGAAATACTACCCTTTAATAGAAGCTTTTGGTTTCAAGAAGCTGATGGATCCTACTGTCTGAGAAAGGAGAAAATAATGTTCCCTAGTTCTCTGACATTTCTAAGGTCATGTGACTTCTAAGAACAACTTTTAATCACATCTCCTAACCTCCTATGCATCCCCCAGTACGAATAAATTCTAATACCTTTTTTCAATGCACTATCACCAGCCCAGGCATTTGAAAGCGATTAATTCCAGACAGAGCCTGGATACCATGTCTGAATACCACTAGGAACAAATATTTGCTGTGTTCAGCCGTTAGCAAGGTCACTGGCCTCTAGTTCTATCCAGCATGGCTTTTCAGAGCTAGAACAACTTGGAAGTCACCGTAAGATTTCACTGGGGCAGCCACTATTATTCAGAGTTAAGTACCTACCCAGTTTTCCTCAGGTCAAACACCTTCCCTTTATTTCACTTTTTCTAATGGAAAGGAAAATAACTACAAGTTGACCCCTTAGAATTTGTCCTAGGCAAAAGAACTAGGTCAGATCTGCTCACAATAATACACTGAGATAAATGAGTAGAAGTGCACAAAGCAAAACAGCAAAGTTCAAGGACTGAAACACAAAGGACTGGCGTTACAAAGAACATCTAACATCTACTTTGACGCCATCAGAAACCATACAAAATGAAACTGTTAAGACAGTATGAGAAATTTCTGAATGGGTATTCCCATTCAGATTTGCTTCTGCAATTTGTTGAGAAGGCACACTCTCATTTAATCTGTACCTTTTTACAGTATAAATACTAGGCAGTCTTGCAGAATGACACCAAGATTGGCAAAAGCAAGCTGACAGTTCTGAAGGGTTGACTTTAAATGTGCTCAAATCTCTCTCAAGACTTGCAAGAAGAACATTAATTTGTTTACAAACTGTAACATAATTAAGGACATCAATGAATCCTACTGTGTAAGAAGCTGCCCTGAGGTGAAGAAAGCTGAAAAAACACTCTGAAAGGCATTTTTTCAGGTCCTTGAATGTGCTCTCACTGAAATATCTCATATAACCCTCAAAAAGATCAAGAGCAGCTTTAAAAGACAGCCATATTTTAAAGATGTGCAGAAGACTTTGCACAGATTAGATGCAACATTCAGAACTTGATTAAAAATGGCTGTTTGCATTTTGAAGACAAACCTAAAGAACTTTTCTGAGGTTTCAGTCAGTGGTTTTTTTATTTATGTCCGGATGAAACAAAATGTACAACAAAATCTTTCTTCTAATCTATAAAATAAGCCTGTCATTGCTGGACTGAAAAATATTCTTGTGTCCCTCTGCTATTTATGTGTGTAGCTAAGAACTGATGTATTTCTCTCTACAGAAGACATGTTTCAGGAACATCCTCATTCTCTAAACAGACTGAAGTTATGAGGCTTCTCTGAACAAGGACAACACCCACACCCACCCCCCCAAAAAAAAATCCCCAAAAAACCAAACCAAAACACACCCAAA
>VWZN01000920.1:79570-90723 GCA_013396955.1 Regulus satrapa
TAACTGCCTACACATAAGAGATGCTGGAAACAAAGGTAAACGTGAGCCAAATACTCGAAGTTCAAATGAGGAAGAAATGAAAACTTTTAAGAGGAAATTTAGGCTCTTGTCCTCATTAAATTAAGATGACCACATACTCTAAAATATTGCAATAGTCTTCCAGCAACTGGAGTAAGATGCATGGCCACTAACTGAAATAATGAAGCTGGTCTGAAGTGAAGCAAAGTCATAAAGCAATCTATTGGTGACTTCAAAATCTCTCAGTTTCTCTTCTGCTTGCCTGAAAATATGTTACATGTAAATAGCAAACCAGACCAAACTTCTCTCATCTGGAGGTTCTTACCTGGTAAAGCAACTGTACCGTCTTGTTCTAAAGTTTCTGGGTTTATTTTTATGGCTGTCATACTGTGATTATTTGTATCTCTATATAATAAATAGCCCTGGCAAGAAAAAAAAAACACAGAGAGGTATGAAAATATTCTTAAATACATTAACATATGTTAAAAAGAAAGAAAATGAAACAATTTTAGATATTGCTTTCATATAGTGGAAGCCTTTTACATCAAATTATGATGACATTTTCTCTATTAATCAAATTCCACACTAAAAAATGGAAATTTAACTCCCTTCCTCCACTATTCTACATGACATAGATTAGCATGCTGAAGCTTGTATACAATTTTTGAAGCCCTGCCTACTAATTGTTATTTATATCTGTATATAATTAGAGTTAAAAGCCACAGTCATTGTAAAAATCAGCGTTTCTGTCTCCACTTTTCAAATCAACAAAATAAGTCACAGGAATTCCAGAAAGGCAATAGATAATGTTGGCCTATATAGAAGGGCAATCATTAATGCATATTAATACATTCCTTAAAACCTACAGTTTAAAAAAAAAAATTAATTAACTGCTTTGACTCCCACCCTGAGACATTTTCTTCCATTGAAACTACTGGATAAATAAATCTTGGTGAAATGAAAAAAATAAGGCCACACAAATTAGGCAAAGAACATTAAAGTAGATAGAAAAGCTTCAATCTAAAAATAGCTAACATACTGAAGTAAAAAAAAAAATCACTTGAATTTAAGTTTACCAAGTGTACCTGAAAGTAAAAGACACTAAGGACTCATTCTATCTCTCTTATGGACACATAACTAGCAATAAATGTAAGCCACACACCTTTCTAAAAATACAGCCCTAGAATGACACTTGTCCAAACTGCAGTGCCTTTGGCTACAGTCACTGTGCGAGTGCGTACACCTGTACAAGCGCTCAAAAAGCATCACATATATTTATACTTAAGAACAGAATGTCCAAACGTGTAACACCATATAATGAAACCACATGAATCCTGCTCCTTTCCAAACCCATAGAACAGGGTCCAGAATGAATGCATCCACACCCATTTGTTTTGTGCCAGTGTACCTTTTGGTGATCTGCTTTTACACTACATAAAAGCAGATTTCATGTGTTTGTGTATATTCACACACACAGAGACACACCCACACACAATAACTGCAGTGAAAGAACATATATTTGTAATGAATAATTTCACTTCAAAAGAGTGGCAAGGAGTATACTAAAAACTATACTGGGACAATGAGATCACTCAATTAATAGTAAATATACAATAAATTAAGTAAATTAATTGTTCCCTGAAATTTATTTTTTTGTATGTTTTGAGAGTGTTTTTATAATGAATAATAAAGGTGTAAGAAAAAGTCTCTGATATTCCAGAAACTAACTGTAAAAAACCCAAACATCCAAATACAGTTAAAGTCCTCTACGACAATGTCAACAATTATCTCTATGTTTACATATGCTCAACCCTATCCGATCAAAACAACATTTTCTTATTTTACTGCAGATGTTTTAATGCCACTTTATTTTCATAAACAGGTATTTCAAATATTTTTACACATTTGTTGCAACAGCATTTTTTTTACATCCATGACATGAACTTGACTAGAGTCAAGTCCATCTGACATGTGACTAGAAACACACACCAATTTACTGTACAGTCCATAAACTGATGTGCTGAACCATCATATTTTTCAAAAGTCTTTACAGTGACAACACAAAGGCAAGGACACTCCATTATTCCTTGCTACAGATCAGTACAATCAAAGGTCCATCATCTTCCATAATTTAGAAGCCAGTACCAAAAAATTTTCTTTTTATAATGAAAGCCAAAGGAATGATAAAACACACATGTAAGCTTACTCTAAGCCAGGGTCTACTTAAACTACTCATGAGGAATGAAGAGAGCCACACATTTGATATTTTAAGTATTCACCTACCTGAGCATAGCCTAACCAAGACTTTTTTTCTTTTCTGTTTTTGATGCGGGATGTAGAATTGTATATATGGCCCTGAAAAGCAAAAAACTTCCGTCATTTAACAAATACTAGAGTGAAAACTCAACACAATCATTTACCATGTCATTAATGTCTTCAACCATACTGCAAAGTGAAAATTCTAAGAAAATGTTGTCAAATTTTCATAGAAATCAATAGAAAAATTTACACAAACTGTAACAGAACTGATGATTAGTAAGCTATGTAAAATTCTCCATGGAAACAGGATATCATAAAAGTTAAATTAAAATACTACATATCACTCATCAGACAAGAAGCAGCCACATTACCCTCACTGTCCCGCTATATCCAGAGCCAATTTTGTAAAGTCCATCTTTACATAAGAGATAGAGGAAAAAACCATCACTCTGAAGTAGGCACTGGTCATCTTCATCTACAGATATTTCTTTCAATGGCCATTTGTGCATCAAGGCTGCCTTCTTTATCCCATTACTGAACCAGTCCTGGATCTGGATTTTGCCCACCAGAACTGCCTGTACACTCCGCTGAAGAGAATTTAAAATGGTTGGCACCTAAGCAGTAAAAGAAACATTGAGTGAAAAAGACGAAAATTTTTAAATGTTGTATTTTTCCAGTTCTAACTCCAACTCAAGAGAGACAAAGAAATACCAACTCATCTCAGAAATAGTGAGAGGGGAAAAAGCAACTGAATTAAATAACACACTTGCTCAGAACTCCTGAGAAATACTCATTTACATAAATTCCCCAATACAGAGAAGTTTTAGTGCAAGACCTGAATAGTCTGACAAGCATGGCTGCCATTGTTGGTGAGGATTGCAGAGATTGCTTGCAACGTCCTTCCTGTCTCTCCCCAGGCAGCCACCAAACTGAAGAGGCAAGCGCAGGAAAGTGCTGTCAAGGACTGTCCTGTACTGTCATTCATCCCAGTGCTACGGACAGTTATTTCCAGAAGCAGCTGGAACAAGGATTCTGCAGATAAAGCACAGCCATAATACAAAGAAGTCACAAAAGAATACAAAACAATTTAACTATCAATGGGAAATTAAACTAGGAAAATACATTGTGCCTTTCCTCAGCTATTATGTTTCGAGCTAATTTCAGATAAAAAAACCATTTTATATAAACTCAAATTATCCTTAACTTTTCTTCTTTTCAGCCAGAAACCATCAAATCTGCATAACCACCACCACGGCTAAAGAAGAAAAACTACAAGTCCTTCTGTCACAGTGCAACACATTAACCAGAAATGGGCTAGAAAGTGTTGTTTGACCTGCTTATTTGGTCTACCTCATCACTGAGATGATGAGCAGATTACTTGTCGTCTACTCTCTTTACCCATGCTGAAGCACAACCCACTTCACAGAAATGAGTGATTCTAATCAAGGCTTGAAAATTATTTTGATCACACGCCTCTTTCCAAACATTGCTGGATGGCTGAACATCTAGCAATCAATGTATGAACAGAAATCCACCTAAATTTTCTTGAGAACAATAATCTTGAGATACAATTAATCACTAAGGCAAGTAAGCAAAAAGTCTTCTTTGTAGCTTTTTAATACTCCAACCATCATTACAAAATAAAAGTTTTCTGTAGCAAATTACTGTCTCTGGAAATGGCATACTGTTAAATCATAAAATATAAAAAAATACATGATGTCTAAAGACTTTTTTAAATTGTTTTGAAACAAGTCAGGCAACAGCCTAGACTTCTCTGCAATTCTATAAACCAACAAAAGATAACGGGATTTTAAATTAAAGGATATAGTCAATCACAGTCTCAAAGGCATCAGGAGTTCAACTTTTATTTTCAGTATCATTAAAAAGAAAATTAATTTTCAGGGAAGCTTTGGGATGGCCAGAGGAAATAAAAACAAGAATTCTGACACTCTGCTTAGCAGCTTCACATAAATTACAACATTAAAATATCTAAGCTATAGACCACAAGAGCAGATTGCAAGAGAAATTCACCCCAGAACTGTATTCTTTCCAATAAGATCAAGTATTTTATGTTTCAGTAAGACAAGTGAAGCCCAGTTTGTCAGGCGGTAAGATTTACTATGTTTCAGTGAGGAAGTGCTGTGTACTTCCATAAACACCATAAGGAGTTTACACTTCAGAAAAACGTCAGGCAGTTGAAAACAAGCATGGTACTATCTCTCACAAATGCTTGCCAAGAACCATTTTCTTCTGTCCAACACAATAACAGATGTACGTTAATAAAAATACAGTAAGAGATGAGATATTACCTAGGACTTCAGGAGGCTCTGATTGCAGGCCTTCTGGCTGCTGACCTTGGAGCACATTAAGTAGGGCTTGCAGGCTCCTGAGACACAAGGATGGATGAGAAAATCTTGTCTCCTTTATCAATTCAAAGACTTCACACAATCCAACTTCAATGATCTAAAAAAGTAGAGATTTTTCAGAACAGCTGTCAATATAGTATTTTTAAATCTTCATCAGAAAAAGTAAATCCCGGTGTTCAATGAACAAGACAATTACTCAAACAGAAAGTTGTAATATAAAATAGAGTTTTAAATCAAACAAGGATCAAAATCAATACACCTATACAACTATCCCAGCAAATACTACACTTAAGTCAGCCACTACATAAAAGAGCATCTCTAAGCAGAGTGCTAGCTTCCTGAAAGAATAAAGAAAGTTAAAACTTTCTGCACAATAAAAGGCAAACAGTGCCTCTGAACTCTTCTAATTTTTATCCAGTTCACACTCTGACAGTCTTCTCTTACCTTGTTCATTAACGTGAGCCAGCAAACTAGAATAGTCTTGCAACCTGGCTTCACAACCTGAATAACAATACATTTGACAGCTGATACTAGCTGCTCTGGCACAGGATTTCCTCTCCAAAGCCTTGGAGATTATTTTTTATATTGTGACAAAAACAAAGATTAATTGCTTGTCACTGAAATTCTGTATGCAATCATCATAGACATGCATTAAGCCAACTAATAGAACGTGTAAAAGCCCTGTTATAGCCATCTCTAAATTTCCCTTTTAGAGTTCCTGACTATTCTGAGTCATGCATCTTTCCACTGACTGCTCCCCTGCACTTCCTTCTCAAACTCTGTATTTAATAATGATGACGATGAAAGAAAAGAGAGTTAGCACATTACAAATAAGTAATCATATCTTAAAAACTTCACTGTGCTTTGGTCAGGAGAAGAGCCTCCATGAATAGAGTGTTTAACAGAGACTCACTCCTGAGTAAAATCTTAGGAGAAAAGACTAAAGTAACATCATTAATGCAACTGCCACTCATGCTTAAACCATATATATTCAGTCAGTCAGCTCTAAGTTCTACTGGATGCCTTCTGTCTTTGCTGACCTTTAACTTGATTCCCATCCTTCAGAAATTATTTTACCATCTATTTTATTCTGGGAGGAAGAATAAAAATATAACCAAGTCAAGTCTTCAAAATACAACACCAATTTTCCTGCTAATTACACCTTGCACTTCACATCTGCAATGGGGGGTTGACACATGCATGGAATCTACAGGGAAAAAAATTGTCAACATAATAACAGCAGGATTTTTTTTTCATGATCTAAAACTCACCATCATCCTAAAGGCTAAAAAATAAAATACACTGCAGTACATTTTTAGAAATGTCCTTCCTGTTCAGTTACAGTGTCTTTGAGAGAAACTAAGTTTATTTTACTCTTCACAATCTTCAGACAAGACCTTCTCTAGGAGCTAACAGAAGCAGCTAGAAAAAGTACAGAACATAACACAGTACAAAAAGTTTGATGAACTTCCACTCCAGTAGGAATCAAGAGAGAGTTCTGCTGGGATGTTGTCAACTCTGCACAAGGTTTGGGTTGATTTTTAAATATCTGAGATCAAGAGACCGGGGAGGCTTCATAAAACAGATCTACTCATCATAATGTCTCAGGTATGTATACCTTTATGTGTGTGTATCTCTCTACCTCTCTCCTCCAAACTGTGCACTAAAGGACAGAATAAGCAAATAGTATATTGAATATATATATATAATATCAAGATATTAAGATATTTTCAAAATATCTTAAGCTTGTTCTCACTGCTGTCTGAAGGGTTTTTTTGAGCCTAAACAAGCACTGCTCTGCCTCAGCTCCTGTGTCACAGCCACACTGCTCTTACTGATGCTCTCTGTGCAGACATTCTCCCATCCCCCTTGTAACACCTCTGAGATCTCAAATCAAAAGTTTAACTGCTTAACAAAAGGTACCCAACATTCTAGCCTGGATGCAGACACTGACTCCTAACTAATTCCTAAAACCCCTCCAATTTCACCCTGAAGTTTTATCTGTACTCGTTTTATTTTCTTTATCATTCCTCTCACAGCATTATGAGCATTATACCCAACACTCACATTTCTATAATCAAAATTACACATTACTCTGAATTAATTTATATTATATACAAATACACAAAAAAGGGAAGATTTAAAAAGGTAACATTCTCCTAATGAATTTTAAAAGACTTAAAGTCAGTCTCTAAGGAAAGTAATTATCTCTCTTCTATTTTTTGTTACAACTTTTTTGCTTAAGTGTATTTGCAAAACATATGCCAGCACAGGAACAAAGTATATTTGAATCA
The DNA here is from genome assembly GCA_013396955.1 of Regulus satrapa. Taxonomy (NCBI): domain Eukaryota; kingdom Metazoa; phylum Chordata; class Aves; order Passeriformes; family Regulidae; genus Regulus; species Regulus satrapa. The sequence goes on from VWZN01000920.1 coordinate 86,508, forward strand.
GTTAATTCTACCTCAATCACTTTAATCTAGTATTTGTTCCTTTCAGTACATAGCTTTTGTGGATCATTCATAACTCAGTGTTACGTTTAAAACTGGGGGGAGGTTGAGTGAGGCTGAAGGGTGTGGGAAGTATCTCTTCTTTACTTTGCAAATTACAGATCTTACCAACAGAATCATACCTACTCCATTTTAAGTAGACAGAATTCCTCATCATTACCTAAGGTACTAAATAAATAAGGTAGCAAATAAATATGTCAGACAAAGGCAAGTATTAACTGAGAAACCAGAAATATAAACCTAGCAAAGCAGGTTGCTAAACTCTCTGAACACAACCAAAACACACATTTCTAATTTAATGTAAGAAACAACCATTCTCAATCTTATTGTAGAAATCGCATAGGACAACTTGTGATTCCAAAATACATTCTACTTAAAGGCTTTAACAAACGTGACTTCCTCAAGTTTAAGACTTGAAAGAAAAATACTTCAAAATAGAACACCTGAAGTCACCCTAAGCTACAAAAACACAGAATGTTTTCAACTTACTCTCAATTAAACAGAAAACCATGAGCACACCAAGGGCTATACTCTGGAGAATCTATAAAGGCACAAACCCTAGCCACACTTTTTTAAGTCTTTCACCTCACTGTCAAACTCAAAATACATCAGTATCGTTTTTAACAAACTAACAACTACTATCAGAGACTTGTCTTGTAAATATTGCAAACCTTAGAAAATTTCTAATAACTTTCTTCTTTACCGTTAAGGACAAACTAAGCCCTACACAATATTGTTCGTTGCCATGAGACAAACACCTGTATCCAGGATACCAAGACATTTACACAGAGTTTTACTACATGAGAGACAGTTCCAAGCAGACACCTTTTTCAAAACCATGAATGCAAGTCCAATTGTTACCTCCTCCAAGTGACCTAAAGAACCCTGTATTACCTAGTTATGAAAAATACTGAGGTTGTATCAGGCATCTAAAGACACTTTGGAACCAAAAACTCACAAATTTGGTATTTTGTAGATTCTTTGCTAAAAATTTATACTTTGAAACATACTAAGTTTCATCAACTTTGTATTTGCTGTAACAAAATCTCAAAACGTACTATTTTGAGTGAAGTTCGTTACCTACAACAACCTACCTTTTGTTATCTTTTTTTTCTTAGACACCATCTTTTTGAAACTGTGTTACTTTTTCAAGTCTCTTTGTAATAAACTGTCCAACACAACATCGATGTTTTGGTTTCCACATGCAAATCTTCTGTCCATATCACTGATAAATCTCTTCCTTCTTGGAACCTCTTTTAATCTCTTTAAAATCCCATTCCATTCTTGATAAATACTAACAGCTACACTGCCTTTTACTTAAAATTAAGCAGCTAGAAGTACTTGCTGATTCATTTGCTATGATCCATGAGGACTCAGATGAAGCTCACGAACAATGCTGACTTTATTTCTAGTGACACATATTTTGCAATCATCAATCATGAAATTTCAGTTGGTGGATTTGGTTATGCTTCTCTGCAATTCCCCACCACTATTTTCTGGAGTGCCAACTTTGCCCTTCAGTTAATAACACCTAAACGCAATCATCTATAAAATCCTTATCTTCTAAGCCACTCAAACATTCTACATAACCACAGCTCCAACCACATTTTTAATTTAGCATTCGCATTGGTTTTGGAGCAAATGCAAACAAGGGAAGTTAACGTGAATATGCTTTTTAGGGTCAGAAGAACAACAAAATAAAGCACAATTCATAGCAGCAATAGGGTAGCAATGAAGAAAACTAAACGCACAGTTTTGTAATACATAGTAGAAAACAAGTGAATCAACAATTGGTAAAAAAAAAAAAAAGGAAGAAAAAAAGTCTTATATTTCTGACTTTCCACCGTTAATCCTACCATAAGCACAGAAACAGTCAACAGTAAAAAACCCACTCCAACTGTTCAACTATAGCATCAAAATCTTAACATGCATTAACATCTAGAACTGGCAGTAGCACTGAGGGCACTAAAGCCAAAAAAGGGAAAGAATAATTGACAGTTACTGCAATTATATGCATACCCGACAAAACATCTTAGGAACAATTCCACCAAATGATTTCTATTATTAGAGAGATTTATTCTTTTTGGACTGTAGAGCAAAAGAGAGCACCCTTTTCCATTATGAGCTGGTAGCCCATCAGAGATATAAGAGCTGCCTTATCTGCATCATTTCTGTGCAGATTTTGAGGCTGTAAGTATTCAAATGCCAACGCTTCTAAAGGAGTGCAACTTGAGTGTTTACCTAACACTCAAGTTTAGAAAACAAGAATTTGGGCAGCTACATTGATCATCCTGACTGATCAAATGATTCTGAACTAGATGGACTAGAAATAAAACTACAGCAGTGTTTTAAGCAGCTAGCTTGTACTGTTGCTCCTTAATCCCCAAAAGGAACATACCAGCCATAGATAACATACATGGCACACTGTAAGTGGCATCAGTTACTTGCCTTTGGAAGTTTAATAGGTGGCTCTTTGGGCTCCTCTTCTTCATCACTGTCCGAATCCCCACTCTGGACACTGTTCTTTGAAGCCAAAGACACGGACGCTTCCTTTTTCTGCCACTCCAACACACAATGGCGGACATTGCAGTAAACATTAAAAGCTGAAGGATTGCTATGTAATCTGATGTCTGGTATAGTTATTGTACTCTCTAGGTTTTCAGTCTGGAAAACAAGATTGGTTTTAATTTCAGTTTATTATTTAAGTAGTTTCAATCTTTGCTAAATGTAAATAAACTCAACAGGCTTAATAATTTTGACAGACCAAATTATTTCCAAACTGGAGACAACTTTCCTGCTGAGGTACCAGCTATATTTCAGGCAGGGAAGAAAGGAAGAAGAGCAAGAAATTTCAATACATTCTGTCTAGTACTTGAGTCTGTACCGTTCTTAACTTGATGAGAAGACTAGGATTAAAAATAAAAGCAGCTCAGGCTACAGAATGGTCCAAACCTGTGCCACAGTGATAAGAGTAGCAGAATCAAGCTTTATCTTCTCAACAACAGTTTAGTTTTGGGGTTTTAATTATAACTGAATAGTTTAGTTTTGGGGTTTCAATTATAACTGAATTTTTAAATGCATGCCTTGTTATTCTACTTGTTAGCTTTAACCTGCTGGTAAATACTACAAATTTAAGCTCTTTGTTAAACATATACTAGAGATTTAAAAAATCCACTTGGTGTTAAATGAAACCTGATGCCACGTTTAAAAACTCCTGTCAGGATGCTACAAATAATGGTTTTGAGAATAACAATCTAATAGACTAATAACTAAATAAAGAAATCAAGGCCCATGACTAAACAGGACACCATTCTGTTTTCAGAAGCCCTGAGCCACAGAATATGAGATGGAAAATTGTTCTGTGAAACCACCACTACCCTGGCCCGTGTTGGTACCTACTACTCGTGTATTACCATCAGTCTTGGCCAAGACACAAAGGAGCCTTCATGAGGCTGTCAATGGACCCAGAAAAACAATAAGAAAAACCATTTTTTAAAACCTGCTTTGTACTTTCCCAGTCTGCAACAGTAAGATGAGAAAGGAGGTATGACTGACTTGAGAAAAAACCCAAAAACACTCCACAACTATAAACTCCCAGGCAAGGATATTCTTCCCATTTGGCTGTGTACTAGCAAAGACCAGGCTGATTTGAGCACAGACTTTGAAAACTGGATTCCAGGCACATGGGGAGGAAGCAATTTCCTGTACCTTCTCACAGACACAGGGCACAAAGAGCATGTAAGGAGAAAAGGCCCACGTTCAGAGGGCAGGACAAATTTGCTTGACCATGCAAGGCAAGGATTATTAGGCCAGACAGACTCAGGGTCATGACTAACTTCAAAAGGTCATTTTAGTTTCTTGTATTCTTGAGGGATAGGGGGAGGAGTGGCACAGTGAGAGTGGAAGCTTTTTGGTTTTTTTGTTTTATTTATAGAGTATTAATATTGTGCATTGTTACATTCATCTGGCACAAAATTACGTAGTGAATTATACTATAGTGATTTGCAACAGATCACTGAGAGCAGTGATGGGAAAGAGAACATTAAACTAGCAGAGGTAAAAAAAATTTGAAAACAAGTGAAGTGTGTAATTTTTTATTAAGGTGATTTATTTTTGTACAATATGGCTGCCACAATTTTTTACATAAAAAACCTTTTTA
>VWZN01000921.1:0-36180 GCA_013396955.1 Regulus satrapa
TATTATTATTATTATTATCTTCACTACTTATTGCAGATAGATTTTCAAGCTTGCTTGAACTTCTTTGGCTCCATCCCTCTGCACAAACCTTTGTCTGAAAATGTCTTGGAGGTTTAGGGCAAAATTCATGTCTGAAGCAACAGGCTAAAAATATATATACATGAGAAAGAACAACTAATTAGTTTAGCATTAGATGACAAGTAGTTATATTGCTTCTTTCCCCAAGCAAGTGAACCATAATGTCTCTCATGGAGGGCTGCAACAGAGCAGTCACAGAAAGAGTCACACAGCTTTGAAAACGGAGATCCCCTTAACTTGGAACTGATTTATGCCAGAGCATATTCTGGGTCAATTCTGCCTGCATCACCAGCACAAGCCACAGCAGGAACACACACAACTGCCATTTGTGCTCACAGAATAGATCAGCTCCAAGAGAAAGGGATGCCCTAGATATCTGTATAGTTCAACTTCACAAACTGAATGTCATCCTTCCCTGACTGAGCATAAGCCGTCACGCTTCATAGATGTGTCTGTAATCCCCCCCAGGAGAACCAGCAGCACAGAATGTACTGTTCCACTATTAAAAGTGGTCTGGGAGAAAGGAAAATAAATAAATAAGCCAGTAATCACTGATACTGGTTGCTTGAAAATCAGATATACATGCAGGCACACCCTTTATCTGGATCTTATTAGAATATTTTAGGACTACAGTTGAATATTCTAAGGTTAGTATTCATAGCACAAGCTACATAATAAGCATTTTAATGCATTAACTATTTCAAAATAAACAAAAGAACTTGCTTATAAGACAATCTGTCCAAATACTCAAATAGTTACATATGAATAACCAGTTAGGTAGCATTTTTCAAAGAGCCCAGAACTGTGACCATAAACCTTTGTGTGTTGGCAAGAGGCTTCAGAACAGTGAAGTACCAGGCCTGCTGCTCCACAGAATACACTTCCTGTATAGAATCTCATCAGCAGGGGCTCCTTAACCACTTCAGGAAGGGACACAAAACCCTTCTTTCAGAGTCCTGACAGTGTTGCAAGCACATATAAATGAGAAACCACAACCTAGAGTAAGAATGCTTTCTTTGGTCATTCAAGACGAGGGATAACGTGTTCTGTCACACCTATTTAATCAATCCTCTGCATTGATTCAATGACTGTAAAAGGAAGATTTCAGGAGATGAGGAAGCAACAAAGTGATACAGATGTGCCTTAGTAATAAATACATAAATACACCATCACCAGCCCCCTGCAAAAATAACCACAAAAGCAGACATATTTGTATATCAAATGGTTCCATATATTAGCCCAACAGTTCATGACATTCTATGCTGCCTCATTTGACTTACAGTCTCCCAATCAAGAGAGACCTCTCCTGGTTTAAAATTAATAGTTAAACAAAAGGAATGAGTTATGTGATAATACCCACAAGTCTGGCTATCAAAACCTGACAGCTCCTTTTCTGCTGTCAAAGTCTGCTAGCCAAAGCCTAATGTCCTGGGTTGATACTAAACTGTATCCCCATTTGTCTGTTTAGCCCAGAAAAAAGTTTTGCTCCTTTAAAACTGGATCTGAGAGTGAAGGCAGGAGAAGGAGAAGCGGTGGAATGTCTGAGGTGGTTGTTTTCAAAACATAAAAATCAGAGTGTTCAGGTTTCCTTCACACACAGCCTGTGTTGTCTGCAGTGTGGACAATGGCCCAGAACTCTCCTTTGCTTTCTGTCAGTTTTTGGCTAACTGAGGCAGAGAAGTTCTCCAGACTGTCTTTTTCCTTTTTTCCTGGAGCTGTTTAAACCCGCTGTGGACCGAAATCCCAGAGGAGCACCAGGAGCTCACACCTGCAGCAGGGCCCAGCGGTGCCAAAGCCTTTTCCAGCACCAGAGGAACTGAGAAAGACTGAGTGAGCCGAGCTACAGCCCACAAAGGGGACTCTCTAAATTTTGTCATCTTTTGGAACAGCGAGAGGTTTTGTTCTTTAGTAGTATTCAATTTTTGTGCTGGGAAGTGCTCTACCTGTTAAGTAAACAGTTTTTTCCACTTCTTTCTGAGGAGGTCTTGTTCCCGAACCAGTTGTGGGAGGGGACTGCTTGGGTCTGCTTTCTGGAGAGATCCTGTTCAGAGGTTCTCTCCCAAATTTGCCCTAAACCAGGACACCTAGACATGTCCTCACTGCCTGTACAGCAGGGAAAACAGGGGAAAAGGACAACATGGCAAGAGGGGGAGATAATGAGGGTACCTTGTCCTAGACCTTCCTTGACCTGAGCTAGAATAGCTTTACGTAGAGATAGAGATTTGCTAAACAAACCAGAAGTGCCTTTAATCTCAACTCGATTTATCAAAATTTTATTTTTATACTCTCTAATGAAAACCCAAGTAGGCATACAATATTTACGGGTTCTAATGCTGTGGAAAACAGGCAAGAATTAGTCTTATAATCCTAAATTTACTGGCCAACACAACAGACAGGACATTTATTAAGATGCAGAGTGAGCAACAGCTCACAGCTCGTGAACCTCAAACTCCCTAGTCTCAAAACGCATCATTCCTGCCTCCCCATCCCATCTCCTCTTTCTCTCCTACCTAAATGCACAAAATGAAACCATGAATCAGGCATCTGCTTTTTAGAAAATTAAGAGGAATGCTATATAGAATGCTTAACAGCTATGAATTGCTTCTTTCAGCAATCATTAGAAAGGCACTTTATACATTTTAATCCTCAACCACTTATGTGATCTTTATATACTTTTGCAGAAGCTTCTGACATTATGTTATCATTACACACTTCAAAGTTAAACTGCAGGTTCCTAGTACTGTAGTTTACAAATGCTATTTATTTAGAGCTTTTAATCTTGACTGGAAGGGAATAAAAGCTTTACTGCAACCATTTCAATAACTTTCACAACTTTTGTTTCCAGATAAAATATATACTATCTCCACTTAGATACATTAGTCAAAGTAGTCAGTGCAATAAATTCCACATGGATTGCAGCCTCATTCTCAACCAAAATTCTTCTAACTACAGAGGAAGATGTACAGAAGTAGTTTAAAATGGGTGAATTTGATCTCCCTTAAGGAATAGTTGAAATAATTATGAAAAAGGACTACAAGGGACAATGGCAGGTAAACAAAAAAATGCTTTTTTTTCTCCTATGACCTTAAAAACTTATCTAAAAAACACAGTATGGAGATTGGAAGACTGGACTAAGAACAGCCACTTTAATCTTTAAAAGTAAGGGTTTTGGTTCCAAATCTCTTCTTTAAGTGTCACCCCATTTTGACAATTTCATGCAAATAATAATAATAATAGAAAAAACCCCTTACAACTATTTCTTTGAGATATTCAATGAAAATAACACAAATGTTCGAAGAATGGCTGTCCTATACACACAAATGATGTATAATTACCAATTGAGGCTTTGCCCATTGCTGATAGTTATATAAGTACAATTGAATCAAGCTCATTTAACTTGCAATCAAATAACTTGGGTTAAGCCCAGTTGTTCACAAAACCTGTCCCTCCTATTAAAAAAACCCATTTGGTCTTGAAAAGTCTATTCAGCACATGCCCAACCTGGAATATTTCCATCCTTTAAAATTTCCCACCACTGAAACATGCCACAGTCACAGAGAAAGGGATACACAATGCTATCAAATACTGGTGCAAAACTGATTAATATTAAAGTCTATTTCCTAAAGTAAGTGGGGAGAAGGAGGAGGAAAAGGAAAGGAAGGTGTGGTTTAAAAGCAGACAGATGATCCCCCTAGTGTGGATTCTTCACACTATCCTACAATTAGGAAGCCAAGATTCCTTCCTTACTCCAAGACCACAAACGTGTATTAACCCTAAACATGACTCGATGATGAGACACTCAAAACACAATTTGCAATAATTCACTTTCTCAGTAGCTATCTGTGTCAGAAGGCAAGGTGCCCATGGAGACAGTATTCATACCTTGAGAAACACTCTTTTACTCATGAATGCTTTGTTGTGATTAACAGCCCTTAAGTTTGCTGCTAATACCATTTCTGAAGATGTCTGAAAACCTCAACACCCTACATTTTTGTCCCTCTCCTCTAAATTAGGAAAGAAAGCACTATCAATTGTGCAAACCTCTACTTCAGGAACTTTCCACGACTGGCAGAAAATTTCACATCCAACAGAATCTGGTTGTGTAATTTGTACAATCTGAAAATCAATCTATGGCTTCTTTCTCATTCCCAATAGTCTCCTTCAAACTCAACCCCACATTAATATCTTTGCTCCCAGGAGGCAAGCTTTCCATTGCAAACCCAGGACACTCCACATCTGCTTTCATGACAATCTGGTCTCTTGTTCTTAATAATGAGTTCTCAAGTGTATAGATTTGGGATTTAATTGGATTAGTACTACACTCCAATCTTCTCTGTCTCCTTCATTCTCATTATTATCTCAACTTTTTGTCCTCTCTCTCAGGGATAATAGATTTTCCATGAAGCAATTTAAGTATCTATTCTTAAAGCCTTTAGCTTTATTTTGCTTTCTTGCCACCTAATTTTGGACAAGTACCTTTTTCCTCCTAATTTCTAAACCAAACATCTGTTTCTCAGTTTTCACCTTTTTAAATTTTTTTAAGAATTGTTCTTTAGCAATGATGATTGTCTCACAATTTACTCTGGATCAAATGACTTTTGGATAACTCCTCATACTAAGAATTTGTGATTTCTCAGTTATGCATGGAAGCTTCATCTCACCGTGTAAAGGATTAAAGAGTAGGGAAAGAAAAATCATTGAGCCATGGAAATCAGAGAGAAACTTCAACCTTGTTTTCATGACATTTATAGAAAAGTTATCTTTAAATATAATGAGTAGATTTCCTTCAAGTAAGGGTCACAAATATGTTTCTGAAAAGGCTGCAGCTGCCAATAATTTTAAAGTTTTTTAAACACAAAAAGAAATTTTCTTTGATTTCTATAAAAAGCTGAACTAAAAAAAAAACCTAGAAAGCAATCATAAGTTTGATAATATAGTAACTGAATCAAAATAATTATATTCAATATAAATCAATGCTCTCTATATATAGATTTATTGATTTATTGATTGGTACATTCAAGATAAATCAAACTTATTTGATTAATAAACAATCCAAAAAATGCCCATCAGTTTTATCGTACAATTAAGTGTACATTTACTATTTTTATTTTGTATTAGGATAACAACAAAAGGTTAATTACTTTGGCAACAGGCCTATCTTTTAATGTAAATGTAATTTGCTAATCATGAAAGAAAAAAGCAACTTCACAGATGTACCTATTTTGTTACAAACATGTTAGACAATTAGCAGCAATTCTCAAAGAGCTGTTTTATTCTGCATCTGCTTATTCCCATTTAGATATCTGCAAGCCATCAAATTTGCATGAATATTTTTCAAATTTAATAGCCTTTGGCAAGAACTACCTGTTCTGCACATTTTTTAAAATAGCTGCCTTAACATAATTGAAGAGCCATAGTATTATGATCGTATTCATTATTTTTCACTAAAACTGCACGTGTACAGATGTGAAAAATAAAAAATGTCCTCACAGAAATGTAGGAAAATAACTTACTCTCATGAATACGTTTCATTTAGTGCACGTCACGTTTTACCGTTGTAAAACTTACTCCTGTTTGATTGTATCGATTTGAATTATTCCACAGCCATTTTTAAGCTTTTTATTATTCTTAGTGGTAGCAAGTCTTTTCTTCAAAACTGGTGTCTCATTACTTTACCCTGCCTGAACATTCAGCTCCACTCATTAGAACAAGCATCTGCTACAAACAGTATTAATGAGATCCATATGAAGGGATACAACAAGCCATTACCCACCTGGGCTAATCATTTTACAGTACAAGGCTGATGATGCAGAGTCATCCAGCAAGGCCTGGAACATTCTGTTACAATTACCTTACTCAGACAGTGACTACCAGTTCAGAAACAGGGCACTGCAAAATTGCATACGTTTGTGAAGACGTATCTACCTTGCAGCTACTGTTAGCACACAACACAATATTTCATCTCAACAAAGCCAAAAGGCATGATTTTACTAGTGGCATGTTTGCCCTTTGGCTTATGAATAGATTAGCATTAAAGTTATTTATAAGACAGCAATAGTTTGACTACTGTTTCATAAATATAGAGAATTTACACCAAACCAGTCAGAATAGCTGCACAACTCTGACTTTTATTTAAATAATAATAATGTAATGCAATATGATTTTAGAGGTGGTTTTCTCCAAAACAGCATGAGTTTGCACACAGTATTTACAACCACGTAGCTGGTACAAAGGAAATATTTCCAAATATTTCAAATATTCCAATATTACAAAGGAAATAATACCAAAGAGTGCCAATGCTAAATGAGCTTCACAGATCTTTTAATTTAAGGTCCATTTCTCTAAACCTAAGATACAAATATACACATCTTTATACATTGGTATTCACAAACAGGAGAGAAGAAGGATTTGTTCACACTGCGTTTTTTCCTTTTGGGACAAACGTGCTCCAGAAGGAATGCTGGAGCAGAACAAGGAGGTGTGCCCTGCTGATACTTATGCAACAAGAGCCCCTGAAACCAGGGACAGAACAAGCAAGACCACAGTGAAGGCACAAACTCCTCGCAACACAACAGGCTAAGCAAGGCTAAGTCAAAAGATTTTGAACTCAGAGCTCCAAGAGAATAGAGGAGGATGAGTTTTGACCCAAACCAGATTCAGAACTCACACAGTTACAAAAATATGTAAGATACTACTCCAGTAAATCTCCCCAGGATATTTTACAAAATCACTATCAAATTTAACTAATCAATTTCATATTGTTAGTCAACATTATATGAAAAATACTGTCCTTTCACTTCAGAAAATACTTTCTCTTTTTCTAAAATTATGGGTAGAAAAATACAACAATGCTAAAAAACCAAGAAACCATGCACAGTTCTACCACTGGGAAAAAAGACCCAAACAATTGGGAAAGAAAAAAAAAAATATAAACCAACTTTAAAGAAACACCACCACAGCAACACCAAAACCAACATAACTCATAAAACAGAGGACAAGAGGTTCAGCTCCCATCAGAATCTAGGATTAGCAAACACTTTTGAAGTATAGTAGAAGTCCCTAATAAAGTTACAGACACTGCATATAAGTTAAGAGAATGTATTTTTAAAAGCTTCAGTTGTGAGACCTATAAGAAAAACTACTGCTGCAGAAATAAAATACAGGTATTTAAAAATTAGTGACATTTAAGAAGTTGGGCCAAGTTGAGCAAATGTTGCTATTAATTAAAATAAAACTGTTTTATTTCAGTGAGAAAGTATAACAGAAAGTTATTTGTTTCTGTTATATGATTGCATCTGCTTTTCTTTAAGTCCAATAGGGTCAACAAAACAGCAGTGCTTCTTAAGAAAAGAAAGAGAACAAAGGAACAAAAGAAAAAAAGCATGCAAGGCTAATAATATTCTAATAGGCAAGGTCTAGACTGCTGCATCTAAAACACTTTTAACGGAATAGCTTCAGAGATATTTGGTGACTGAGGCTCCATCTCCAGATAATGTAAGCAGGGGATCCATAACTGGGTCTCCACTAACTGATGTCTTAATATTAAATTCAAGAAGGTCATGCCTGTCAATACAAGCATTCAGAATAACTAATGAAAATCTCTTTAATTGCATATGGAGTCTGGATCACTGGAGAACAACTAAATAATTAAAAGCATGTCCAATGTAAAAATTATCATCATAATTTTTCACTGTTGATTAGGATACGTATAATGCAAAGCGTCTAAATGTCCAAATAATAGCTCAGGTTTTCATCTTTAATCTCCTTCATATTACTTTAGGTGAATATCATTAACACTGGATCTCTGTAGCTCCATTTTCTTCTCTGAATATACCTATCAGTCTGTGTATCTCCATAATATATTACCAGTTATTATGTTTTGAAAAAATTTAAAAGAGCTATTTAGTTCCTTCAGTTTTGTTCTTCATCCCTTCTGTTTTCCCACCATTCTAAAACTAAAAAAACAGGACAGAATATTCAAACTACAGAAAATTTCTACAAGAAATTACATGTCCATTTTCATTTCTTTCACAACATGCTATCTTCCAGGTACACTACTATGTTCTCTTATATTTGCTTTAGTACTCAGAACGTGGGCATACCATCCACACATTTAAGTAAGAAAATGAGAGCACTACATAAGACATCAATAACACAGGATATGACAAAGCCTCTTCAGGTCAGTTTAAGCTGACTGGCTCCATTTGCTCAGGGTCAGCAGCTTTGGAAAGCCCTACACCCTGCACTGCTCTGAGAACATGCCTTGACCTCCCAACACCCCACTGCTGTAACTTCCCACCCCGAGAGCACCTGAGCTGCACTGCCCAAGTCCTTGTACACACAGCCAGTGTTAGTAAACCAATTATTCCCACACGTTTTCTAATGCCTGGATGCCATACTGACTGCAAGCTTACTGTGACTTTTCACACCATGCTCAGACCAAGCTAATAAACCCTTGAAACACAATCTCCACAGAGGAGAGACACTGGAAGGGTCTGGGGGTTATATAAGACAGCTTAGTTCTACTTGAATTGTGCTGAATCCTGACTGACTCCATGTGGAGCCACTTGGCAATTCTCCTCAGTCATCCAATTCCCCATATTCTCCAGGATTTTAATTATCTAGGATGCTCATTACTAAAGATAACAAACCTAGCAAAATAAAGAACTCAGGAAAAACTGTAGAATATGTCAAATCAGTCCAATTAGGTTGTAGTTTGTTATTAAACAAAAGGCATCCCTACAATGAATGTAAGAGAACTGGTGAGGAAAGATAAAACTATTGACACTTTGGCTGACATGAACTATGTGTCTGAACAAAGGATCACAGTATGAATTTTAAAAAATAACCCTATAAAATTTCTACTACTACCCAGTTTCTGAAGGATCAATTAGAAGATTTAATTTAGATTATAAATAAAGTCTTCACCTTAGCAAACTCCCACTGTTATGTAAGATTATTCTAAGACCTTGCTGGCAAGTCATGGCTGACAGACAGGCAAGGGCTATGGAGAAGAATAAGGGTACCTGCCTTTAACAGTCAGTGTGTAAAACAGCTGCTAGAAAGAAACTTGGCCACAAACTTCAGCAAATGTTGGGTACCAACACAGAATAAAAATTAATCTCTGGAGACAGTTTTGTTGCTATGCTTTGTCCTTTGTACAAGCAAATTCACTTTCCTGAGAAAATACAAACTGTCTACCAAATTTACTGTGTTTTGCCTTTTCATTTAAAATTAACTTACCGCGTGCCGTCTGCTTTCCAGCTAACTTTGTATGGCTTCTGCTCCAAAAATTTAATATTTTGCTTGTCCATGGAAACAGGCTGTGCTCCAGGGAAGCCAGTCCTAATAAAGAGAACCATGTTTATTAATGGTTCCGCAATATATAGTCACACAAGTAAATATATTTTTTACATCAGACTCAAGTCACACCTCGTACCAGACTTGTTGCAAGGTTAACCCTGAGTTAGAACATCTTCTCCAATAAAGTATTTTGCAATAGAAGTCAAAAGCCTATCTCATAAGAACAAGGTAATTTGCTTATGACAAAACATTACATTATGTAGAACTTCAAAGTTTTAACTTTGTAGAACAAAATACTTAAATTAAAAATTATAGGCACAATAAGCCATCAACGAGTTAGGAAGCAGTGTGGATCACCAACTTTGGAATGGAAAAGTTCAGAATCACAGAAATTAAAACCAACATTTTCATTAGCATAGGACACAAATCCAAGTTGGCTATAAAAATGAGCATTATACCTCTATACTGAAGAGTAATAGCAGTGGTATAAATAAATCTACTGCTTGAGAAAGAACTACATTTTCACAAATAGCTGGACTAGGCTACATCTGGAATTTGAACAACAACATTTTTTTCTTTCAATGGAAAAATAATTCTAGAATCTTGTTTCTTAACATCAAAAACTGATCATTCCATTTCATAGTACAGTGCAAGACTTCCACTGCCAAGTGTGTTTGAGGCTTTTTTCAATAAACAATCCATCCAAAAATGGTCACCTTTCTCATTTTTACAATGAGCTGTTTCATTTGGCAAAATATTACACTTATTTCTAGACAGTATAAATAAATATGTTCTAAATATTCTCATACCCTTCCCATCCACAGAACTGCTGACATTTTTGCTGTATTCCTCCTAATTTTGGTTGCGTTGTCACCTGGGTCACACATTTAACTGTTATTCCTTCCAAGAAAATTGCACCCTAAATTAAAAAAAAAAAAGTAGTAGTAAAGCCTTCATAAAATCAAATCAAAATATGTAAATACAAGATTAAGTCTAGAGCAATACCAGCTTAAACATTCTTTAAGGATTTACCCCCAAATGCCAAAATACATTAGCTGAGTTTTGCCAGGAAACTCACAGGTGAGCCATTTTATAAACCCAGGAATTGAAATTGGTTATTTATGAGGAAAAAATATAATTTAAAAAATAAAAGGCAATAGGGATAAGACAAAAGGAAGGGATAGCTAGTGCTTAGATGCTTACATTACTTAGCTAATACTCTCACAAAAGCTGATCTAAGACAAACCTAACAAAATAGAAAATATAAACAGCAGATTTTTAACTAAATATTTGCGTAAATTTAATTTTATAATTTATTCTCAATCTAAACCAGGTTATTAAAGTGGAGCTGCTATACTGAATGCCCCAGAAAATACTATGTAGAGAACAAAACAAAAACCAATCTGAAAATAAAACTCTAAAATAACTTGTACATTCTAGAAAAAGTTTGATGCCAAGAGGAATAAAAACAAGTCTTGCATAAGAGAACACATTAAAGCCATCAGGTCTACGAAACTACAAAATTAAAGATTTTTGTGGAGATCTCAAATCAACCAGACTTAATTCAACAAAATCTCAAACTAATTTTCAATGCACACAAAAAAGATCAAACCACAACTATTCACCTGTTGAATCCTGCATGTGAAGATACAAGCATCTCATGTTTGTTCTCTAGAACGCTTGAAACTAGCTTTAACAAATCCCACTGCATTCTACTGATGAAAGGAGTAGTGTTTTTCTCCTCTGTTTTTCCACACACTGTGGCACTCATATGTTATACACTTGAGCAAGTCTAGGAACTAATTTGGCAAAAAATAACATCATCAATTGATAATCTTCTGCCAAAATAGTATCCTAAACTAGCTCACAACAGTATAACTCTGTACTAGTGCCAGCACAAGGGAAGCAAAAGGGAAAGAGGGGAAAAGCAAGACCACAGTTTTCAGTACAGCCTTCAGTTAGTTAAGATTGACTCAGTCACATCACCAAATCATATTCTGAGAACAGAACATCCTAAAGAAATATACTGGTTCATCACTTCAACTACCTCGAGCTCCCCAGACTTTCTGTGTGTCACTCACCCCATACAATTTACATGGGCACCAGCCAGTGCAACAGCACGCAGGGGAGTGGGTGAGAGAGGCAGACAGCTGCCTGGCCAGCACATTGTCTGAATTCTGATAAGTGATGGAGGGCACCAGGAAACAAAGGAACATGGTTCTGCCTTGCCTCTGTGAATAATGGCAGAGTGGAATGGCAGTATGACTACTAAGACTGAAGTTACAGGCAAGGGAACAGGACAGATTTTCCAAAAAAGAAAAAGTACTGAACACAAAATTCGTACTTGAAAGTGTTTCTTGCAGATTATCTGCTTCAAGTATAATCACTAGCTAAGGCACAGCACTATGAAAACAATGTGAGTCACTTGGTATTCGTGCTTGGCTAACTTAACACTCCAGGTTTCATGAGGACATTCCTTGGATATGGTGCTAAAACTGAGCCAGACCCGTGCAGTTTTTACCCTACTGTTCAGCTACCAATGCCTTTGGAAACAGGACACTGGAAACCATGGTGCAGAGACTCCAGAGAACTCAGATCACCAGGAGCACATTGATTCATCAGCACTCATACTAAACCAAGAGTTTATAAGCCCAACAGGATTCAAGGAAATTACATGCACCTAGTATCTACACTCTGCACAACCTTCACACCATCTGTACTAATCAACCTTGCCCACTTGCCATGATTCCACCCAGCATTTCAGCTGAAGGAGACATGGCAGTGTGGGTCATCCTGCGTTGGTTCATATCCTAAATGCCATCTGGAGGAGTGTGTGAGCGGGAACAGCCCCCAACACATACCTTCCTGACCCTAGCTACCATCACCAGGCCTGGGTGAGAGCTGTCTTCAGCTACTCAGACTTGACTGCGTGCCAGTATGCTCAGAGACTGCCTCCCAGAAGACAAGAAATATTCCAAAACATGTCAGGAAGAGACACCTTCTAAAGTGAATGAAGCGAGAGACAGGGAGTTACACGGATCAGCTTAGATTTAATACCTAGAAATACGTGACCAAACCATAGTAACTGCCTCTTGGCATGTACAAGCAGAAAAGAAAACAAAATCATACCGACTGTCACTCAGAAACAAAGGTGTTCCACTAAACATTTGGTTTTCATAATGAAACAGGCTTCACGGAATTGACATTGCATGCATTTCCCTTAGTTTGTCATCTGTTTGCTTATCTTGTCCTCACAGATGAACTCAGAAAACATGGGCTAGATCTAACTTCCATAAAACAGAGGAGTAACCTGTTTCAAAACCAGGTTCAGAGGAGTTAGTATTTCACTAACAAAATGGAAGAATCTGGTCTAGTTTGGCCATAAGATAATTAATTTATTTCCACTAAACTTCCTATTACCGTTCTTATTTTTGTGACATCTCTGACTTTAGTAACAGAGATATAGACTGGGATGGTAGTTTAAGAATCAGTGTTATCCTTAATTTTAAAAATGGGCTGGATGTAATACTGTGCAATTCAGAATAAACAAAGTTCTACACTTAATAATGGATAAGAAATTATACAAACACACACTGGTAGATAATTAGAGAAAAAGACATGGAAGCAGCAAGAGACCAAAAGCTGAATTAGTATTGTTCTGCCTTGTGAAAGGCAATTACGTTGAGATATATAAACAGAATTATTAGCCTTATGACATGTGAAATTAATTTCTCCCTATTAAGCCTTACTAGGATGGCCTCAACTACAGGCTTACATTCAATTACAGGCACCACAGCATCAGGAAAACATGAGTCAACATGACAGAATACAAAGAATAACAAGAAAGGTCAGCACAAAATATGGACTATAAGGAAAAAAGTGAACTAATAAGCATAAAACATGGAGAAGGAAAATATACTCATATTCAAGCACAAAAAATGGTGCTGCCAAATCAAAAAATAGTATTTTTCCTATACCCCTCAAGATGCCCACAGGCAGAACAATAAGTCCAAGGGTTAAACTTTGCAAAAGAGAGTTTGTTAGGCAGAAAAACCCCAAGTCACTAATATTTAGAATCAATATGCTGTGATAGTTAACTAACAAATATTCTCATTACATCAAATCAGTTTAGTTGCTTTCTTCTGTCTCACAGATGACCACAAGACACCTGCACTCAAAACCATGAAGAAAACATTAACAGCCACCCAATTTGTTTAAGATGTCACCATTTATTTCAAAACCACTGCCTCTCACACCCCATAAAATGCAACTTACGTGGGACTAGAAGAAACAATATTCTTTAATAATTAAACAGTAAGTTCCATTTGACCCATAAAAGGTTTGTAGGCTCTGGCTCAGAATTACAACTTTTTGTCCAATTTGCAAAATGAAGCATTTCTTTCCTGAAGTGAGATTCTAAGTGTGAGTTAATAATGCTGTTTTGATGCTACAATCAATACTGCATGCACTGACAAAGTCAAAACTTGTTTGGTTTTCCTATGTGGCACCTCAGACTGCAGCAAGCAGATTTCCTGGTACCTGTCAATTTCCTTCAGGTGATAACAAAGGAAACAGTTCTAACGATTCTTACGCTTTCTTGTAGCGTAAGAAAGAAAGGCTGTCAAGATTTTTTGACAAAAAAATCCAAATTTGACATATTATCAAAATATGGAAGTTTTAATGAAAAATATTGTAGTAATGTTTCTCACATCAGAGTTTCTGAAATGGACAGCATTCTAACTTCATTTCACAGGCTAGCCAGCAGATGTTTCTGACTATTCATTATCCTAGGAAGGTGCCTGGGAGCTGTCTCCTCCTCTACTACTCAACTTTTCTTCTGTCTCCACAAAGATTTGGGTCAAAATGCGAAAAATCCAGAACACTGCTATCACTACAGCTACCTCTAGTTTTACACTGCCTACCCCTAGGCTTTTAGGAAAGAGATGAATTATAAAGGTGGAAACATCTGCTGCAGGAAACCAACATATCACTGAAAATTTAGTCCTTTAGACAGTAAAACAAGAATATCTGAGCAAGAGGTATTTACCTGAGACTCACTCCCCCTGTAGACCGCATATTTACAAGGAATCACAAATAGACTGTGTCCATCTCTACTGAGTTAAGAAGCAGTCCCATCTGCCAGCCAAGAACCATGGTAAAGAATTCTGCACGTTCCTCCTCTTCGTGTCAAAGAATGTTCCTTCAGAGCTGCAAAACTGAATTATACGAATATGCATATTAACTAGATGATTCTTTCCCAAATTATCTAACTCATAATTAATTTTTAGTTATTAATATGCTTATTCGTATAATTTAGCTTCCAGCTTTCAACAAAACTATGGTGGCAGACAAGAAAAAGCCTGGGAAGCCAGTATCATTCCTGCTAAATAGATCAGTAGAGTTTTACGCTTGATGAAAAAAGGCTGTCCTTATAAATCATCCCAAAATCATCACCTTCTGTTGCTCCTAATGCAACAGAATGCACATTAAAATAACTTTAAGGTTCCAGCCCCTCCAAAAATATTTAGATATCAGTGTTTTACTGCAAGGCTAATGGAGGACGTGGCCATAACCACCAAACATACTTTAATTATGTTTTTACAGCGTGGGAAGTTTTTTATAACAGATGAGGGATAAGTTGAAAGTTTTCAAAGTTCATCTTGCTTCTTTAGACTGGATTTTGTATTCCTGTCAGGCTAATATTTTCCAAACTCCACCTGTAGACCTTGTTGACCAGCCCTAGTAACAACAAAATGGTTTTTTACAGCCTAATTCAATATGAGGATTTCCAAGTGTTTGCAAACAAATACACCTCAGCACACAAGTAAAATAATTCAGTATTATGAAAAAAAACCCAACTTATTTTTGCATTCAGCAATAGTCTAGCCTACTTTATTTGCAAATAAAAAACTGAGGAATTTGAATAGAACTGAGTCATTAGCCTTCAGATGATAGAAATATATTCTTTGTACTTGAGTATTAGTTTGATATCATGGTAACTACAGTAATTTATTTCATCAGAATTATGCAGATGCATGTCAGAAACCACAGTAAGTGATCAGCCATACCTCTTATAAAGTTAAAACAGCTTTGAACCCAATACAATTTCAAAGCCATCTTATGTGTTTTAAGCTCATATTGCTTTTTGCTAATCCAGTTTTCAATCCTACCAAATTTCCCAAAGAAAGACTGTTTATCAAAATGAGCACTGCATTTTAAAAATTCTGAATTTCATCCACATGACTACAAAAAACAAGAACTGTTTCCACCCTACTCTAATAACATTTCATCTCTAAAGACAGACTTGATAATTTAAAAGCACTTTACTATCTCAAAAAATTGTTACGTTACAAAATTTTTAAGTTATTTTTACAACTGGAATATTTGAGACATTGAATATTAAAGTTCAAGGTTCAAATAGGAAATACAAAAAAGTTTACAATGGATCTACAATTTTTTTCCAGTAAGAGACAATGATCTCAGTCTCCATTTGCAAGAGCAGTGACACTTGTACAGCTTGTACAATGAGGTAACTGATAGGTATGAGGTTATGAAATTATGTTCAGCAATTAGAAAGTTAAATTCCAAATGAAAATTACCAGTTTTAGGCGTTCTTTTCTCCTCTTGCCAAAGGAAGAGCTTGATGATCCGGGCTCTGATTCTGGGCCTCCCGTTTTACCATTATCATCATCCTCCTCTTCATCCTCATCAAAGCACCATTCTGGAAGCTCTGGTGGTGCTGGTGCATCATCTTCATCGCCATAGCGACGAAATAATTCCTTCAAATAGTCACCTTTATAGATACCTGGAGGTCTGGCCTGAGCAAAAGTAGCCACAGCAGCCTCAATACTGTCAAGGAAAAAAAAAAAAAGAAAATCACTCTAGATGCTTAATGTCTTTAGTTATGTCATGCTTTACCAAACACAAAAATTATTTGGACTGGCAATCAATACGAATTCTGAAGCAGTAATTGCAAAAACACTCCTTATATTTCAAAGTCCATGCTTAGATCAGTCTGGTAGCAGCTGCTCTTGCACAAGATTCTGTATAACTCTGTAGGCACTGCAAATATTCTCAAGTAACTGCAGTTCAAGCTGCTTTGAGGCCTTATTGCAACCCCCAATGGACTGCTGACCACTGTTTAATCACGGATAAAACTTTTTTTATTGCTATAGAGAAGCAATGGGTGACATGCAGGTAAATACCTGAGGACTGTATGAACAAAAAAAACCAAAAAAACCAAAGAAACATATCAGCAAACTTAATGAAAAACAAAAAAAGCAAAAGTGTAAATTCAAATATGGTTACCTGTTTCTTCACTACGAATTATCTTTCCTCTCATTAGAGGTTTTGCCATCATACTGGGAAATACCATCCTTCATCTTTCTTAATTACTCTTCTTTCCAGAAGTTTCTCATAAAAGGACTATGGTTCAGAAGCCTTTTACTATGCACCTATTACTTAATCTTGCTCAAATAAATTGGAGGCTGGACCACAAAAAAATTTAGAAACCAAAACCGACAGTCATGCATCTTTACCAGCCAACTGGAAATCTCTCCAAAATATACAACAGTGGGCACAACACAAGGGTCTTATTGTTGCCATTTTCATAGATCCTATGAAAAACATTTTATATAATTTTGTCTTCCATTAATCATGGCTGTGAAGAGCAGTAAAGCTCCAAGGATCAACATTTTAAAATCTTACTATATAGGGGAGAAGAGAAACCACAAAAATAGAGAGATGTTCCTCTTAGGCTTCTTGACAAGCATGTGTCTTAAAACTGGAACAAAAACACATACTACACCCTGTGACATTATTTCTTTTCAGATGTTTAATTCAAAATGCCTTTTTTTTTTTTTTTTTGGTCTGACCTGTGCAGAATGGAATAGTGCCTGAAAACTTCAAGAGACAAATTTTCCAGAATAGATAGAAACAGTGTCTAAGAACCAGTAAGGTTATTCACTCCTCTGATTTTTTAAGAGGAGAAAACACGGCGTTCTCCAGAGCGACACTATCACATGGTATAATTTCAAAAATGACAGTTTAAGAGCCTGAATTACTTTGAAGGACCATTCTACCCCATTCTGTTTTGTAAGACTCTAATTTATTTCTCACAAGACATTTCTTACTTTGCTATCTTTCTTAAATAGTTTCACATTTTCTGTAAGGAATGCCACTGAAAGGACAAAACAAACAAAAAGACATGGGGGTCTGAAAAATGCTCAATTTTTTCTGATGATATTAGAAGAATTCTCTAATTTTCTGGAATAGATGGCAATGAAAGCCAAAAGAGGTGGCACAGATTTCAAATAGAGAACTCTAGCTGAAAGGAAACAATTTTCCAGGTTCTAGAAACACAGCAGCCTTTGGGAAAAATGAGTCACTGAAAAGAGAATCAAGTAAGGTTTCTGACCTTACTGGTCAGAAAGCTGAAGAGCTTTCAGGCCTTTCTCTAAACTAATTATAAAATATATGCCACTGTACACAATACAGCAGCAACACTCCTACATCATAGGCTTAAGGAATGAATATGAATGGATTTTTCCATCAGGAAGATCTTATTTCCTCATTAGCAAGAAACAGCGCCTCATTTTAAAGATGATACAGCAAATTAGATTTATCTTGATACAATGCTCAGCATTAACTAGCATCTTGCCAAAATTGTTTCTTTTGCTGTGGACATTTTTTCCCACCAGGAGATATCTGGAGGTTCTATTAAAATAATCTGACAGAGATGAACAAACTTGATACAATTAACTACCCAAAGCAAAAAAAATAAGACATAGCTGTTGAGTTTTAAGGCTTTTCCCACAGCGAGGTGGCATAAAAGCAGGAGATCCAAAGAGATTCAAGCACCTTTCCTCTTCAGAACAAAGGATCAATTCTCAGTCTCATTATTGCATGCTACTTTTAAATTGTTTGATTAAAAGCATACAAATTTTCTAATTCATAGGAACAACGAGAATCACATTAGAAAGACATTTGTGTCTGTGTCTACTTCCTATACACTGCTAGGATCCTGCAAAGATTCAGCCACCCGTCACTAATGGTTTTCCATCTCTATTGCTCCAATTTCTTTATTCCAGGTTTACTAACAGACAGCAATAACCTAATTCTTTGCAAACTGCTTGCACATGTATGCTAACAATAATAACTGCATGTCCAGTAACAAGAAAATCCTGCAACAGGAGGAGAATTTTCTTCACTTAAAGGACGGCACCTAAGAAATATCATCAAAATGTGTAATGGGCTTGTTAAGAAACACGACTTTCACAGGACTCTGTCAAGAAAGAAATAGTGCTTTGGAAATACCATGAAACAAAAGTTATGCAAAAGTTTGGGCCAACAGGATGGTGCAGGCATTGTTTGGGTTTGGACTTTCTTCTAAAACCAATGTTATCTAAAAAAGATAATTAGTCTGTATGAAGGAGGCAAGATTTTTAAAAGATGGAAAAAATGGGTGAGTCTGTATAAAAGCATGCTGTAGACTTTAGTCAAAAAACAACTTGGAAACAAGGGCTTTGACTGCCCCCAATCCTTCAGAAGTATGTTACTCTGCTGTTGCCCTAGTTAATCTCTTCAGTTCTGAAAAAAGCCTAAAAATCTACAGGCACACCTACATGGAAAATGATGAAAAAGTACGAGAAATTATCTCTCAGGAATCTCTGAACTCTACATTCTTAAATGTGGGACATGTCATGGGAAAGAGATACAATATGATATACACACTGCTGAAGGCCCACACAAAGCAGGTAAGAGATGACTTTTGACCTACCCGACCTGGAATTCTTGACTGCAACAGGCTAAGGTACCAAGGGATGACACAAAAATGTTAATATGGGCTGTTTAGTCACGATTATTAGACAGCTATAAAACAAGCAATAGTGAATACACTGGCATAGCTGTCAGGACAATGAGTGAAACATACTGGAGACCCCTTTGGCCACATTCCACAAATCCCCAGGAACTAACATTCAAAGTTACCTCCAGTCCAACTTCTCGACCAAAAAGGCACAGATCAAAAATCCAGTTCTATTGAAGCCATGTGTACAATGGACACCTAGAAAAGACGAGAAAAGGGCATAATCACTTGCAAGTGTTTTTAACACATTTAGTATCAAAAGTGTGGGTTTGGGTCCTTCCACCTTGATCTGTAACATTAAAGGGTTATCTCCCTTCCCATCACAGCAGCACAGACCACATAAGGCACGTAGGCCTAAAAGGGAACTTATAATTTCTTTCTGCAAATTAGCAGCAGCAAGGGTATAGGATACTTCAGCTCATCACAATCAAGAGCACTAAATATGGCTAATACAGATAAGATTCACAAATCTGCAATCTTCTTGTCAGAATGCAATATAATCACATTAATTAATTGAGCTTTCAGTGGATTCAACAAGCATGACATTCATTTCATACCATCAGGCAAAAAATCATATTCAGATTACCTTACCTCAAAATTGAAAGGGGTGCCAGTAGACCACAATTCTATCTCAAATTTGTTATCATGCTAAAATCAAACTTAGTAATTTTGAAAAATAAAATTTAAAAAAAATCTACAAAAAGAAACTATACAATAGTACAATCATCTTCAATTACTTATCTCTTCAATGTGAAAAAAATAATTAAGACTTCAGCCTCTGTTTTACTGAACTCATCCCCCAGTGAAAGGAGGGATACACTGTCAATTGCATTAATTTTTTTTTCTCTCAAGGCAACAGCACCATCTAGTGATAAGGAGACCAGCCTCAAAATTCGTGCTATTAAAAATGTCATGAAGGATTGTCATGAAAATGCCATGAGGCAAGATGTTGCCTCTTCCTCCTACCTAATTTTAAATCATAAAATATCATTAAAGTTGCCACTAACATCAAGAACAATTATTCTTAACATTTTTCAGTTGTTACCATAGAATCATAGAATTGTTTAGGTTGGAAAAGGCTCTCAAGTACATTGAATCCCCTGTCCCTAAGTGCCCTATCTACACAGCTTTTAAATACCTCCAGGGATGGGGACCAAACCACTTCCCCATGCAGTTTGTTCTTGTGCTTGACAACTTCACCTTCTGGTGAAGAAATTTTTCCTAATGTCCTAAACCTTCCTGGTGTAACTTAAGACCATTTCCTCTCGTCCTGTCACTGCTTGCCTGTGGAAAGACACTGACCCCCCACCTGACTACAATCTCTTTTCAGGCAGCTGTAGAGAGTGATAAGGTCACCCCTGAGTCTTCTTTTCACCAGGCTAAACAATCCCAGCTCCCTCAGCCACTCCAAGTAAGGCCACACTCCAGAATGTCACCGCCTGAGCACCAGTGCCAGGTAGCAGGGGACAATCATGTCCTAATCCTGCTGGATATTGGCCTTCCTGGCCACCTGGGCACAGTGACGGCTCATGGTCAGTAAACCAGCACACCCAGGTCCTTCTCTGCCTGGCAGCTTTCCAGCTGGCTCTTCCTCAAGCCTGTACCATTAGCTGGGGCTGTTGTGACCCAAAGGGCAAGACCTGGAACACAACACCATGAAAGCGAGCCACTTGAGCTTTAATTCATTTCCTCATTTCTCTACCACAGCTAGTAAAGTAAGCTTTACTACGTAAACAATTCACTTGATGCCTATTCAAACAAAATGTGAGCATCTATCTTTTTTTACACTTCTCTACACTGAAGTATAAACTTTTTCAAGTGGAAAACAAAAGAAATCTCTACAAAAAGTAGACTAATTAAAAAAAAAAAAACAAAAAAAACCAAAAAACTTTTAAGTGGGCAAAAAGAAAGTATGTATTAACTGTAATAGGATGGGGTTTTGTGCCTGCCCCGCCAAGGTTCCCTTCTTGATAAAGTAAGGTAAAAATTACCATGAATTTTTTGGAATCATTATTTCTAGCCATTTAAAAATACTACAAACTGTGTAACTTGCATCAAATTAAATTAATTTTAACTTCCTTATTTATTCCTAACAATAATTTCTCCTTTGTTTTCTGCTGAAGCAAAATTTTTGCATGCCACTTCCTTAAGGTTGGCAGGCATACTCCTGTCTTTCATGCTGCAAAAATAAGGTTTCCTTCTTGTATTGTTTTAGATTAACTGAAAATTTTGATCATTTATCATTCACATTTCAGCCTCTTTTCATATCTAATTGTGACACTGAGAATGAAATCGCACACAATTGCTATCACCAAGTCCTGCAGCTGTTACTGTTGCAAAGAAGGTTAAGTCAATAATTTTATACACATGACAAAGATAAGAAGCATCTCAGCATGAGACCAAATGGCTTGGAAAAGAAAGATCACACAGGGTGCAGCACAATCACTGCTGTAGATTGCTTTCACTTTTGATAAATATCCTCCACACCAGTCCTTCTGATGCTCTGTCAGACAAAACAAGTGCCCAAAATGACAACATTTAGTAATTCACAAAAGGGAAAATTTGGAAACAAAATGTTGGAAAATTCCAACATTTCTGTTTTACTATGAAAGCCTAAACAACAAGTTCTTCAAAAGTTTAGTCAACATACTATCTTCTCCTTGGCTCCTTCTAATTCATTTTTTTCTGCTATAGAGGTGAAACGTCGAAATAATGGAAAAACATTCCACAATTCATCAAAGCCAAAAAGGTAGTGACTCAACACTAAAAACAGCATTTTGTAAGTTGAAATATCAACTAAATGGGTCTGCACTTATATCACCATGCTATCCATGCACTATATAAATTGTTGACTATAACAACTATTCTTGAGTTCTAAAATATTATTGGAGGACCAACTGGAAGAAATGCAAAAGGAGACTGAAAATAAGGAACTGCTAAAAGAAAAGAGTGGGATCAGTCACCA
Organism: Regulus satrapa; assembly: GCA_013396955.1. Lineage (NCBI taxonomy): Eukaryota > Metazoa > Chordata > Aves > Passeriformes > Regulidae > Regulus > Regulus satrapa. The sequence continues at coordinate 22,212 of VWZN01000921.1, forward strand.
ACAATATCTTGCTTCTGGCATAAGTTTTGCAACACTGCTGGTGACTGGTCCCACTCACTCCCATTTAGTATTTTCTCATTTTTTAAACCACATTGTTGTGTTACCATTCAAAGAAGACACAGGTCTCTGTCCTGGTTTCAACAGGAGCAGAGTTAATTTTCTTCACAGTGGCTGGTACGGGGCTGTGTTTTGGATTTGTGCTGAACACAGTGATGTTGATGTGGAGATGTTTTTCTGTTATTGCTGAGCAGGGCTTACACAGAGCCAAGGCCTTTTCTGAAATTTGTGCTGCCAGGCTGGGAAGGGGCTGAGGGAGCTTGGGAGGAGACACAGCTGGGACAGCGACCCCAGCTGACCACAGGGACATTCCAGACCATGGAACACTCAGTGCATAGACTGGGAGGAAGAAAGAGGAATGGGGGGACATTCAAAGTGATGCCATTTGTCTTCCCAAGTCACCACTAGGTGTGATGGGGCCCTGCTCTCCTGGGGATGGCTGAACACCCGCCTGCCCAGGGGGAGCTGGGAATTCATTCCTTGCTTTGCTTGTGTGTGTGGCTTTTGCTTATCCTATGGAACTGCCTTTATCTCAACTTGTAAATTCTCTACCTTTACCTTCCCACTTCTCTCCCCAGTCCCAGCAGTGGAGAAGTGTGGGAGCAGCTGTGTGCAGCTTGGCTGCTGGATGGAGCTAAGCCCCAACAGTCTCGAATTAAACTGCATTCTGTATGCAATAAAGAAATAAGCAAGTATCTAAAAAAAACCCAGGTGAAAAAATGTGTGACCAAATTAAATCTCTCAAGCACTCAAAACAAAATAACGAACAACCTCAGTGGTATCACATACTGCAACAGAACAAGAAGCAATGGCACAAATTGAAATACAATAAACTCTGTTTCAACATGAGAAAAAGCCACCTGTACATTGTAAGAACAAACACTGGGAGAGGCTGCCAGGAAAAGTTGTGTCTCCAAGCTCAGAGGCTGGTCAAAAGCCAAACAGGCATAGCACCGAGGAAGCTGCTTTAGCTGCCTTGTTCTAAAGAAGGGCAACTGATTTCCACACATCCCTTCCATTAACTTTAGCTATCCTACCATGTATCTGGATGAATCCTAAACTGCATGAACATACCAGCTTAGCTTATCAAGCTCTTGCAGTGACACCTGCAACAAAAAACTGTTCTATGTACTCCTAAGTCACACAGCCACTCAGATTCAAGAGGCTGCAAAATTATCATCCAAGAGGATTGAGGACGACACCTATTCTGACTCTGGAAACACACCAGCAAAGTGATTTCTTGTCCCTGAGAGTCTGCAGATAGAGATGAATATTAACATGATTGAAAAAAATCAGAGTAAAATAGTTTTAACTAAAACTAGAGGGGATGCAAATTAAACTCAATTTATTTCTCTCAGAGTAAAAAAAAAAAGTATGCTTCGAACATTCAAATATTCACTGGAAGACAGTATACCACAGAAGAAAAGCTTAGCCTAGTATCTCCTACCAGTTTTGTGAGACTTGCTAAAGAATCTCTGATAATTCAGTTACCAAATAGGACTTCAAGTAAACCAGACCACCAAATGTCAATGTAATACATAATTTGTATTTGTATCAGCAGAAGTCATAAAACCACAAGGCAAGTATCCTGTATTTGTAGACAGCTCTTGGGCCTGTACAATTTCCTGCATTAAGTCAAAAGCTGTTATCAAACTGATCGATGCAGAAACATACTACTTTCTGTAAAAAAAAAAAAAATAGTTTTGCAGTAAAAGCAATCAAATTTATGCATGCATAAATACTGTACTGAAGAAATTCCTTTGCTCAGACTTCCAAAAATAAGAGACTGCAGTTACAAGCAAATATGAAACAAACTAAGAATAAAAACTAACGATGGACATAAGACATACCTATAAGCTCTGAAGGATTCTTATCACTGAAATGTTCACATACACGAATAAATGTTTCTGTATTTTCAGGTGTAGGGCACTCCCCATGCCTGAAAAACACAAGAACACATGGATTAGGAGACACCTGGGGGAAAGGAAAAAAGGAAATAAAAAATTCTCCAGTGTGATCTTTCAGATTAAAAGCAAAAGAAATAATTCAAAATTGTCCACAACTTACCCTTTACATTGGAGCTTTATATATTTAATTCCCTCTTTCTCTATATCATTTCTGTCATAGAATCTAGTGGTGTTGGTCAAGTCTACCAGCAAACCCATTTTAACCTATAGAAAAAAAATTGACAATAAACTTATATATGTGGTTCAAATACCAGCGCATAAATACTAAATGTCTAAACACATAATCATTAAAAGCAACCACAGGCTACATTTATAAGTTTAAAAATCATTAAATATTGCACTTGTTTGTAAAATCTGTATTTTGCCACCATTACACACATCTGCATTTCTTTGCCAAAGCTGGTGTCTAAATTAGCACTAGTTATCAATTCAAAAACTTCAGTTTGTTCCAACCAATGATTCTGAATAAGAAAATTCTGCTAACAGCAGAAAAGTCTGGTAAAGATTTATTTGAACATGCTAAAAAGACAAACACGACAAATCAAGTGTTCTTATGCAAAGCAGAACAATACTGCAGAAACATGCAGAACAATACACAGCAAAAGTATCCTAAGAAAAATTAACTACTGAGACTTACATAGAAGTACACTCTCAGAAAAAATTAACTCATTTTAATTTACCTATTAGAGTGCAAAACAATGCAAAAGAATGAACACGTTTTCAAGTTTAAAATTAATCACATTAATTAAATTCTTTAAAAAATCTTATTTAAGCAAAAAGGAAAAACAACTTCAGATATTTAAAGATGCTGTCAGCAGCTAAGGCAGCAGTGTCAGACGTTAGGGTGTACCTGAACCCATGATGCCTTGTCCACTCTACCCTAGTGTTCCCTTGTGCATCTTAAACTTGTGTTTTTAGTGTTTGCTTTTTATAGACCTTTAAAATAGGTCTTTTAAAGAGCCTTGGGAAGTTACTATGTTTTTAAGAAGAATGGAAAGCAGAAATTCCACTGGGTTGCACAAAGCACACAGAGTATCAAAGTGTACCCTACTGATCCTTGTTCCAAACAAAATTTCCAACAACAAACCTACTGTGCAAAAACAGCTCACTAACACGCCCGAGCAAAGAAAGTACTTCTGTTTCTTGTCTTGTAAGTGCAAGCAACTGCTTTTGGACAAAGAACTCAATGTCATGCTTTCAGGCAGGACGAAGAAACTGGCAATAATTTAGCAGTGCAGTAGAAGAATTACAAAGTAAAATACCATTTCCACACAATTCAGAAAAGGTAAAATCCAATTATAACTAGAATACAGCTCAGAAACAGCTATTTCACATATTTTGTTTACTAGACCCCTAAAGGAAAAATTCCAATTATCTACAGAGATAGCTCTCCATGATATTCAAACTTCTGATGATACACATTTGTAATACTTATATACTTTCAGATTATTTTTATTTAATAAATATTTTAAAGCACCATGATGTTATGTCAACAGCATTAACACTTCTAAAGCAATATCTATATCAGTTCTGAATTTCTCATTGTCAACTTTGCATAATGTATTGAAAATATTTTATTTACTCTTATTACTGTGTTTTGCAGAAATACAAACGACCTCACAAGGGGGTCCACCTGAAAACAATGTTACACCACCTGAAACTACAAATGTAGTGTCAATCCAGCTGCTAAGCATGGAGACTGACAGCATCCCAGGCAGTGATTAAATATGTAGGAATTATACAAAAGCAATTAATTCAATGATTACTTTCCTCCCTCTCCACTCCCTACAGCATTTTGCAAATGTCTCCAAGATTATTTAATTCAGGCCTGTAGGACTTCTCACTTGCTATTCCTTTGCCATTACCATGGATCGTTTCAATCATGATACAACTGAAGCTCATGTGAAGTGGCACTGCTGCTCACACACTTCATGAAGCAGGAAGGCAAAGAGCCACAATTTAATCAAAGCTATAAAAACATTTATGGCATATAGAGCATGTAAGACCTGAAAGCAGTTTTCCTGCTCTACAGAAAGCCTAATCATTTGCATTCTCAGTCCATGGGATTGACTGCACATAACACATTACAATTTAGAGAGTGAAAAGCACAAGAAAATTACAAAGAAATTGGTAAAGAACAGGGGGATTATACAACATACCAAAGTATACAATTATGATATTAAAAAAATCCATGCAAATAAACCACTAGAACAAAATAAAAGCCTTCTCCTCACTTCCTGACATTTCCAGATATCCCCAGCTATTAATGCCTTCTTCATGTGCTCTTCTGCTGCTGTGCTATAAAATGGGCTTTGCTAGGTTCCCCTGTATGATCCTCAAAGTATCTCCTTAGACACTGGAGAGTGAAAACACCTTCCCCAGGAAGGAGAGAGCATACCACAATTGATACACTGAATTCACTCCACTCCCAAGATTTTTTTCTTGCATTTCTTATTTGAGGAAAATAGTTTAGATCAGTCATTTAAAGTATCTGTGAAAACCATGTGGCTGAAAATTAGTAATTTGTTTTCCTACTAGAAATTCTTTAACTTGAGCATACTAATTACCCAGACATTACTTTGAGTTAACTAATGTCCTAGCTCTTTGTGACAGAAATAAATCTGCATAAATCTGTATAAAGCATAAACTGTTTTAACCTACCTATTCAAGAATTACATAGATAAATAAATAAATAAAATTATTCATTCTGTCACCAATTGCTCCTGCAATTTGTTTAAGAGAACATTAAGATACGTGCCAATACTGGCACTCGGAAGAAAAATGGGGCTGCCATGGCTAATCAAATCTGTTTCTAACATTCAGGTTTTCAGCAACCAACTCCAGGAGAAAAGGAATCACACAGGAAGCTTGTTAGAGACAGCTACTCCCAGACAACTAAACCAGTACATTCAGGAATCTGTGGTAAGAGCAGTATCCTTCTATTACAGAAATCCAAATATGTAAGTTTCTGCTGAAGTCCTTTATTGGGGAGCTGAATTATATGGACTTAAGTAATAACGAGCTTTCAGAAGTAATTATTCTGCAAAATATTAGCACTAAAAACCACACTGCAATAAAATTACAAGATCCATGCACAGTGAGCAACTTTCACCTTGAGTGGGAAAACTCAACTTTTACAGGCTCCTCAATTTCACATTTATTTCATTGCTGGCTTTTTGGTAAACTGCTAATCTACAAATAGATTTGTAGATAGCAACCACCACATAACTTGGCAAATAAAAAAGACATAAATATTTTAAAATAGCAAAAACTTATCAACAATGCTGTGGTCCAATAGAATGTAATAGATTTGACAAGAACAGAGAGCTTGAGAGAGATTCTATGTTCTGCTTGTTAATCAAAATTACCAAAATATAGGGGATCTAGGGGATTCTCATGCTACAGATTTTACTATCAAATTTTAATAATCTGATCTTACTCATGACATTAATTTTTAGCATTACAAAAGAACTGATAGACTGACTACTGCAAAGGCTGCAAAGGCTACAAAGTCTCACCATGATTATCTATTTCTGGTGGCAAATCACTAAGGAGACAAGCATTTAGAAATCCTGAGTAAGGCCATGTAGTTCTCTGTAACTTCAAAACGCACAGAATTTTAAATTACTTTAAGCCATGAATAAGATTGCTTTCGGAAATTTTCCAGGTATGCCTATCAAATCCAGTCAGAGTCAAAAATAACATAACACATAAAAAAGGAACTCAAGTCAAATTTAGATGCACATGTCAGAGGCTGAAATATCACAGTTAATGGCTTAAACATTTTTATGAAGGATTTTTGTCCATTAAAACTGTATAATGAAGCTACACCAATAAAAAAGCTGCATCACCAAAGCCCATCCTGAATGGGCCCTGGTCTGTAAGCTGAGATAAGGTAAAAGTGGCACTATTTGCAGCTCTGGGCTGGGGGAGAAGAATACTTCAATGGGAGAATTAAGCCCCAGGCTTATCTGCTGCCAGGTCTGCACAGACTCTCCCCCAACCGGGGGGCAAAGGAGGAGAGGTTTGGGTGTGCAGCCTCCAGGCAGAGGCGGTGCCCCCCTGCATAGCCTAGCTCAGCTGCAGGGCCCCCCACCCCAGGAAAGCCACATCTGCAGGACATTCACCTGAGGGACAGCAGAGGGGGTGCCATGGTCCATCAAAGGCCCCCTGAATAACCCCAGACCCTGCACCAGGGAGGCTGACACAGGGCCTTGCAAGGGACAGTGACAAATCTTCCCCACTCGGGGGAGGCACCTGGGCATTCCCACCTGACCCAAACACAGATTAATCCACTGCACTCTATACTTTGTGGCAGGGGAGCCTCCCCACCAAGAAGACCAGATGGAGAAGCAGCAAGATGTCACTGGGACCCACAGAAGAGTGATGTTTCTATTTAATCTGTCCCTGCCACTCCTTCTGTGCCCTATCTCCCTCTTTTTTCTATTTATTTCTCTTTGCTTCTTTTACTGTTAAATAAACTATATCCATTTTTTGGTATCAACACTTAACCTTGCTTGATTTTAATATTGTTTCAGGAAATATTTTGAACCTCAGGATTCCCATCATTTTATTCAGAGAGTTCTACTTGACCTTCTGTGATTAGAACGGATCATAAAAGCACAGATGCAAGAAATCTAACAAGAAAAATCCTACCAGCTCAGGCACTTGAGAACAAGAGAATATACTTCACCAATTGCACTTTCTTACCACATTACTGCACAGGTGCTTCTACCACTGCTACACTGAGTAGCTCACCATCTACTTCATACCTAAGCCTAAATAAGATTAATAAAATGAGGATTCACATCTTTTAGTCACCTAATTCTTCTGATGTTTCAGGTCAGATACTGTTAAACAAATTCAGAATTAATTTATCCTCAATCAACAGCAAAAAATAATGATAAAACCCACAGAAAAAAAACCCACCATTTGCATGATTCATCTCATAGACACAATCAAAGGACACGGGGGTGCTGGTTGACAGCTGACTCAGTATCAGCCAACACTGCACTACCCAGGTGGCCAAGAAAGCCACGGGCAGCTGGCCTGGATCAGCAGCAGCGTGGCCAGCAGGACCAGGGCGCTGATCACCCCCTGGGCTGGGCACTGGTGAGGCCGCGCCTCGAGTGCTGTGCCCAGTTCTGGGCCCCTCTCTTTGAAAGGGACACTGAGGTGCTGGAGGGTAACCAGAGAAGAACAACAAGGCTCATGAAGGGTCTCTTGAGAGGAACAGCTGAGGGAGCTGGGTTTGTTTAGTCTGGAGAATTCTAACCTGTAAGAAAACACTTTCGGAAATCCACTAATTGCAGCAGAAACTTGTTAATGTAAACAAACAGAAAACCATTTTCTGTACATGTGTTCCAAACAAAGCCATCGACCACTTTTTCCTTAGATCTGAAAAGCAACACTTGAGTAAACATTAATAATGAAAGCAATGTTTCAATTATTAGAAAATTTAACTTTACCTTCAGGCTCTTTAAGTAGTTGGATAACATACTCGGGTGAAAACGATTTTCCTCAGCAACCTGTTCATCATATCTTGGACCTAACATTGTCTTCAAAGGTAAAAACTTCCCTATAAAAGATAACAAAATTTTGCAGTATTTTATGCATATGTACAGTTACGGCTTAGAATTTCAAAGCAACATGTTGAGCAGTTTTAGACATTCACCTTCAATAATAAATAATTGCAGAAATAGTACTGTTAAAAGTAAATTGGAATATCTTTTAGTTATGAGTTCTCAGAACGCACAAGTTTAAGAGTTTAAAATAAATACAGGTCAGTTCATCTAAAACACAGCAACATTTTTAGTTAACTTTTAGTATGATTTAAGCTGGGGGGCTACAGCACAAGAGAATGTAGAAAATTTTAACTCAGTACACTTGAAAACATGAAAATAGCATTTTAAAATGACAGTTTGTCATCCACTCATGTAAACATTAGCTTTGATTACCTGCACATCTAACATACAGTAAAAATCCCTACCAAAAAAAAATTAAGAACATTCTAGATAGTCTCAAATAAGCATCTCCCTTCCATGAAATGAACATCAGAAACCATAGAAGACAGACAAATGCGGAAACTCTGAACTCTAAACCAAAACTGGAAACTGGTTAGCTCAGGTTAGATGTTAGTGAGCAACATGAGAAAGAGCTTCACTCTCTACCCGTCTGAGACCATTCCAAAATTTACAGCTAAAAGGAGAGTTTTCTGTCATACAATCAACTCTCACATTAAACAGTAATAAATTATAATCACTTCAACTAGCTTGATTCTTAGAAAAATTTCACTTTATTGCCCTTTGCCTTTTCATCCCAACTGTTACACACCCTCCATTCACCCTGGTAAATCTGTTGGGTTGGATATCTCCCCTCCATTTCCTCATTTCTTCAACTACCTAATTTTCTTGCTTCTTTGTGTTCCTTGCCACCTTCAACACTATTGTTATGAATTACAATAAAATTACTGGGTTTTGCATTTATGTATTGGCTTTTGCAGGTTATTATTGATCACAAAGATTTTGATATAGTACAATTTGTAATCCCTTTTAACTGCTTTTTGATATAGCATTATCTGTCATTTTTTGTATGCACTGTATAGCTTATAAACAGCAGCATGATGAATATAAGTTAGCCTTCACACAGTATTAAAATAGAGACTATGTAATGTTAAATGCTTTTATTTGTATAACTAACTCAGATAATGATGTGAAATAGCTGTGTTGATTCACTGTATTTCTAGACTATCTTATCTGAATGATAAGATAACAGTGACAGAACCAGGACACCGGGAGAAAAATTTACTACTCTGATTAACAGGAAATGCCAAAACAACAGAAAATAGACTCGAGAAAACATAAAATATATTGATTTAATCTACAAGATAGCATGCAGACCAGTCAAAGGTTAAAACCAAGCAAAAGAATTCCCAGAACATGTAAACGCACAGGAATGTTTGAATATGCATGATCCTCATGAATATGCATTGAACCAATGTAATGAAAAACTATGTAAGAAAATTATAAGCTAATGGTGTGCTTTTGAAAGTTTGTCAAGCATCCCAGTGCTGGATATGGTCCCTTTAATCCCTTATTAAACTTTTAAAAATTTTAAGCAGAGTGCCCTTCCACTTTAACTTGTAATACTCCTCTGCACACACTGATGATGCAAATCCTTAATTTGCATGATCTAAACACAAAAATCTATCATCACCCTAATTTTTTGCAGAACAACATTGTGCTTGAAAGGTTTGGTTTTTTTTGATTTTGCCACTTGTCACACCTATACTAACACATCTACTCATTCATTATGGAGCACGAAGAACGTAACTAAGCTTTTTTAACTGAAGCACTGGAGAACAGGAGCTGACCCTGGGAAAAGAGAACAGTGGGAAAAGTGCCTGGAGGTTACAATTGTTTCCTGTAGCATCTGATGTACAGTCGCAGAGAAGACTCTCCTGTTCTCCATCTTCTGGAACAGAGAATGAACATGTTCGTTCTCCTCCTAGCAGCAAACCTTGATTTAGTGCCTGATATGCACTCTGATTTCTTTCTGAGCAACCAAAATACATTCCTGTTCACTGACAGGAAAAGACAGACAAAGAAGTCTAGTCAGCATCCCCTGTAGCATTTGAATACCTACAGACAGCTGTGGAAGTGATGAATATTTCATACAGAGCCCATTTGCTATGACTTTCAAAGCTGAAACACAGATGTTTGGAAGTATTTAGGTGCTCGGCTCCTATAAATTCCAATTTCTTCTTCTCCACCTGGAAAACTTACAATTTGTTTTTTGTATAGGTGCTTGAAAACCCTCCTTCCCTGTGTGCATACAAGCCTCTCATTAAGTGTCACCAAGCTACTGAAAATCTGGCTTTAATTCTAAAAAGGTGTCTAAACTTTTTCAGTCATAAGGACAAGCATAAAAGAGGCAGTAGCTACCGTCTCTTCTACAGCTTTGCCTTACATTTTATGCTAAAGAAGCGATGCAGTTAACAGCTGATTGCAACTCAGCTTAAGCCTCCATGTATAAGCTTTTGAAGATCAAAAAAACCACACGCTGAATTAGGTGATCCAACAGTAACAACGTGATACTTTACAGGGCTATCAAAGCATCCCGAGTCATTTGAGTACCTAAACTACATCATGACACTAACTGTAACTCCTCAGTAGCATTTCCAAATTCACTACAAAATGTTACTGGCACCCTGTCAACTGATGGTTATCTACTTCCACAATTAAGTTCAAATTTGTCAAATACATTTGGAAAGTGGCTATTAAAAGCTTTTTCCAAATTAATTCCAACTTGTCTAACAGAAGGTATTTCTTTAGGCTGAAAATAGGTAAAAATTCTAAAAATAAAGAGCACGGTATATCAGAGAACAGACATCAAGTGGATAAATCTGAGGGAAATTGAAGTGAATATTGCAAGACATCACATTTTCTACAAATACATGCTCTTTGTCACATTTTTTATCTTCAAATCTAAATTCTAGAGCATACCAGTGAAAAAAACCACGCTTAATTTAGCCTAATTTTCTGTGACATGAAGCTATCAACTCAAAACATAACATACATAATTTTGCATGACCATGGTATGTTTAGATGGAGCACTGATTAGGAAGGCTGGACTGGCTAAAGTGACCGAGGTTAAGGGAATAAAATTAAACAGTAAAATCCACAATTTTAAATAGTAAAAACCCCCAATATCTCTAAAAAGTAACAGTTTTCTGATCCAAGAAAACTGGATCAGAAAGCATCCATTTGCTGGATCCTTATGCTGGATCAAAGCATCCATTTCACCTAGCATGTCATCACCAACACAGGCCAATAACAGACAACCAGGAAAGAGAGTCAAAACAGTGACAATGACAATCCATCATCAGATTATTCTCCCCAGCTACAACAAGCTGTAGCTCAGAAACATCCTGAACCAGAAGCATTGTTCTTATTTAAGGTGCTTTCTCATATGCAATATGGATGCTTTCCATAATATCCCACAGTTCTCCATGCTGCCTGTGTGTCTAGAACAGGATTAACTAATACGTATCCATAGAAGGAGGCTGGAAAACACTGCCTGTGCCTTTTCTTCCATACCTTGCCAGAACTTTCCATGGCAAAATTGCCAAGAGAACGGGTTTTCAGTGGTCATGGAAAGCAGATACCTGCTGAGATGGTGATGCCAAGGCAGTAAGGCTGAAGCAACCTGATCAGTTCAGATCTGAGCATTCAGAGAAAGCTCTTTGCACTGAAATCACTGAAGTTCTACTAAAATGCAGCAAACATGAAAATGTGTGATTCTGAGGAACTGCTGTACCATAAAAGCAGAAAGTGGCAAAAAACTGCCAATATTTAAAGAAGTGAACTGGAAAATAGTGGGAGACGTAGATGAATTCACCTGGTCCAGGATAACGAGTCCTGTTAACATGAATGAACCCAACCTCACCAACAGCAGAATTTCAGGCATCATTAGTACTTGCACTGAGGTCATCTCGAAATTCTAGATGCCACAACCATGAGACAAGAACATCACGATCAAACACTCGATCCACAGAAGCCATACAAACCTTGCTTAGCAACACTATTACTAATACACTATCAGACAGAAATAAAGTTGCATGCAGGTGCTCAGAAATCTGATTTAAACACTAATTAAAACTAGCATGTAACATGTTTGGGAGACAGTACCAACATCAATTAAATCCTAACAATTATCTCCCATAAAACTGCTAGATGCCTTTGAATGCAAAACAGCAGAGAAGAGGACTGATGGCATACCATTAGCTGTGGTAAGTTGCTCACACTGAAAGCACCCAAAGAAATGAGACAAGCACTTTCAGTTTTTTTTACTGTGCATTAACTTCCTGTGCATGACCCCATGGAATGGAAAAGAATTACCTTGCAGTTCCTGAATAAACAAACACACAAGCAGTGATGGCACAGCAGATGACACGCTGATGACCCTCATTCGTGCTTACTCTAGGTTGCTATTTCTGAGAAACCAGGGCTCAAAAGACAAACAAAAGCCACAACCAACAGAGATCAAGAACTTGCTGAGAAGAAAAACAGAATAAAGAATCCTTAGTCTGTTTTTGTCATGGTCAAAGGCTTAGGCTATCGAATCTCCCTCATTAGATACAAAGTAATGCATGTGGCCATGAAAGAGGTAAGGGACATGAGCAATCCACTGTTATTTAACTGAGCCAAGTTCAGAGAAGTGCAAGGAACTCGAGGGAAACCAGTAACCCACAAAATGAGCAACTGCTGTTAAATACTGACAAATGCCAAATAATGCATATTGATGATTACTGAGGATTAAACCAACTGAGATGACTCACCAGGTTCTAAACATAGACATCAGGGTCTTCCATTCCACGACCAATTGCCATCAAAAAAATGCATGATGGTGTGGAAATGTGGGATAGAAAACACAGGAGTTGTAACTATTAAGCAAATCATGGCAGAGCGCCAGTTTAAATGAAACACTGAGCAGCAATGCTGTGCTTTGAAAACATACCTTTACATCATCACAGAGAGGGATGACGATGGAGGGATGACAGAAAGGAGTGAAAACTCGAAAATACTGGAGAAAAAACAACAACTCGGGACTGGGACTGCTTGCATTATAAAGAAAAGAAGAACTTGAGAAAACTGAAAAGAGAGATGTTTGTTTACTTTATCTCATACCCAGCAGCAGAGGAGACATTCACGTGAAGTCAGTATGATAGTTACCACACAATCAAAAACGTGTGTCTAGATGATTTTGAATGCACTGCCACTATATGCCAAAATTACCAGACACTGGGTAAGAACCAAGACAGTGCATGGGGGCAGGAATATCCAAGGAATGGGCAGGAATATCCAAGAAGACAGCAACCACTGACAAACCCTGAAATACAAGTGTAACGCTGGAGTACAACACTTTAACTAATTTTTCAGCTAAAGAACTCAGGAACACATTGGTGACTGGAAGGGCACTGTCAGTGGGAGGAGTAACCAACCGACACAGATAAGACTTCAGAGCATTCAGGAAAAAGACAACCAAACACGGAAAAGGCTGCACAGAGGACAGGTACCACAGAACAGGTCAGGGTGGAGGGGACCACAGAGGGTCATCTGGTCCAACCTCCCTGCTCAAGCAGAGTCATCCTACAGCACATTGCACAGGACTGCATCCAGATGGCTCTCGAATATCTCCAGCAAGGGAGACTCAACAATCTCTCAGGGCAATCTGTTTCAGTTCAGTCACCTGCAAAGAAGCTTTTCCTCGTGTTCAGGCAGAACTTCATGTCCATCAGTTTCTGCCCATTGCCTCTTGCCCTATTGCTCAGCACCAGTGAGAAGAGCCTGGCTCCAACTTCCTGACACCCCCCCCTTCCTTTAGATACTTATACACAATAATGAATCCCCTCTCAGTCACCTCTTCTCGAGGCTGAACAAGCTCAGCTCTCTTAGCTTTTCCTCCTAAGAAAAATGCTCCAAGCCTCTGATCAACTTAGTAGCTCCAGTACGGCACCTTCTGCACGGCTGACTGTCCCTCTCTCATCAGACGTGACAAGATACGGAAAGTTTTAGCCCGAAGCTGAACCAGTGCGAAGCGAGAGCCCAGCACTAAGGCTGCGGAGGGAGCAGAGAGGCCGTACCCCTGCCCCTGTGTGTGGGTCTGTGTCAGAGGGGGGCACAGGCCGAAGGGAGGGAGGGAGAGAGGGAGGGCGAGCCCGGCGCTGAAGGCAAAGCGCTGCTGCGGCTTTTCAGGAGAACAGCCGCCCAGCGGGAGCCAGGTCCGGGACAAACACCGGCCAGGAGCTCGGGAGCGGGGGGAAGGGGACACTGCACAGCCGTAGCCCCGGGACAAAGAGCTCCGGCCGGGACAGGGAGCGAGAGGCCGCGGCGGCCCCCGGCGCTGAGGAGGAGCGGGACCGGCGGGCAGCGGAGCGCCGCAGG